>JACXGM010002034.1:6493-49702 GCA_016801145.1 Umbra pygmaea | reverse complement strand
ATATCCCAGAGCCTGCCCTTATCCCAGAGCCTGCCCTTATCCCACAGCCTGCCCTTATCCCACAGCCTGCCCTTATCCCAGAGCCTGCCCTTATCCCAGAGCCTGCCCTTATCCCAGAGCCTGCCCTTATCCCAGAGCCTGCCCTTATTCCAGAGCCTGCCCTTTTCCCAGAGCCTGCCCTTTTCCCAGAGCCTGCCCTTTTCCCAGAGCCTGCCCTTTTCCCAGAGCCTGCCCTTATCCCAGGGCCATGTCCTGCTCCTCTCCCAGGGCCATGTCCTGCTCCTCTCCACGTGCCAGTGTCTGCCCCTGTCCCCGTGCCAGTGTCTGCCCCTGTCACCGTGCCGGTTCCTGACCTAGTCCCTGCTCCGGAGCTTGTCCCTGGGCCTGCGCATGCCCCGGTTTCTGTGCCCCTCTCTGTGTCTGTCTGTTTGTCTGTGTCTGTTTGTGCTGTGTTCTTGCAGATTCCTGTGTCTGCTGTGGTTCCGATGCCTGGTCCGCCTTCGCCTCGGCTTCCGCTTCTCCCTTGCTCTGCCGGACCTCCGCCTGCCCGGACTCAGCCATCCGGTCCGTCGCTGCTGCCTCCATCCTCCGGACCGCCGTTGCTGCTTTGTCCTTCCAGCCGGTCGCTGCTGCCTCCATCCTCCGGACCACCATTTATTCTTTGTCCCTCCGGTCCACTGCTGCTGCCTCCGCCCTCTGGCCCGCCGTTGCTACTTCGTCCTTCCGGCCCGTCGCTGCTGCCTCCATCCTCCGGACCGGACCACCATTGAGTCTTCGTCCCTCCGGGCCGCTGCTGCTGCCTCCGCCCTCCGGCCCGCCATGGCTCCATCCTCCAGCCCTGTCTACTCGTCTGCTTCGCCCTGGTGTGCCTCCGCCTGCCTGGGTCTTCTGCCACCTGGTGTCCTGTGGCGTGTTCACCGTTTGGCACCTCAGGAGCTGCTCCTTGGCGGGGGGGGATTATGTAACGTTTCCCAGTTCCCCTTCCCTGGAAACTGCCACTTCCTTTGTTTATGTGACACAGAACTACAATTCCCATTCCCCAGTTCGTCTTCCAGTGGACTACAGCTTCCCTAATCATGCATGTTTCAGAACTACAATTCCCATAGCCCGGACTCAATCAGCCTAATTCTGTACACCTGCACTCACCCAGTCCATATATAAAGCACACACAAACCGATGCCTCTTCGCGAGGTATTTGTGAGTATTGACTTCTCCAATTCTGAGCATTCCATGTTGTTATTCCGGTTTTGACCTTTGCTTTGTATTGATCTTTGATTCTGCCTTAGTTTATTCCTTTTGTACTTTAGCCAATAATCTTGGCTAGAATTTCTGGCCTGAACCCTGCAAAGTTTTGACATTTATTCTGTTTTGTAGTGTCCTCTGTGCCGTTGCCTTTTTGAATGTATGCTTACCTGTTTTCAATAAACAGTGTTCTTCATACATTGGAGTATTCATTACACAATTGATATATGAAGAACAATTACATTTAGGTTTTACAATATGAGGCATTAGGAGAACCCGTTATGTAAGGTTGTGTTATGAACCAACATTGGATCTCACTAGAACCATTCAAATTAAGGTGTTACTAGAACCAATAAAGGATCGAAGAATAATTTATAAAAGGTCCTGCTAGGAACCAATAAAGGGCTCACTAGAACCAATAAAAGATCTACATAGAACCAATATCGGATCTCACAAAAAACTTTTTATATGTTCTTCTGGAACAAAAGCAGGATCTGTAAAGAACTGTTTGTTTTAAGGTTTCTAAAAAAAAAGTTGATGAACTGCCATGATGTTCCATAAACAGTTTTCGTTAACCATTTCTGGGGTGTTCCAAGTTACAGTGAGTAAAGTTACTTACTTTAAGGTTCTTTATATATACCTAAAAGAAAATAGTTCTTAATACATCCAAAAACAGTTCCACTATGGCAGGGGTGGGCAAAATACGGCCTGCGGGCCAGACAGATGCGGCCCGCCGGGTCCTTTGGATAAAAGAAAGCGTAAAAATGTATATTCAGGCGTTTGGCTTTCCCAGTGAGTGAGCAGAGTTGGATCAATACCCAAGAAAGGGAAGTTGGTTCACTCGACCCAGGCATGGCGAAGAAAATGCGAAGAAAATGCTGCCTTGCAAAAGACAGTGCTCAAACAAGAAGGAGACTTGTCAGAGCAGCCACAGAGAGGACAACAATCACTTTAAAGAGAAACAGAATTCAGTGGCTGGAGTGAATTAATGAGCTAACTTTGACAACACAGGACAGAGATTCATAAAAATGTTATGTACATGTTCATCTGAATCAGAGTAAGTAGGACAAAAAACTCAAACCATTCCTTAAAGTTAGGGTTACATTTTGGCTTACATTACTGAGGTGAATTTTACAAAAACAGACAATCAAAAATCTCATGTCAAGAAAAAACTATCCTCATGCAGGAATGGAAAAATACATTTTGAAACTATAGTTATAGTATAGGTGTCACGAATTGGTGTGTAAAGAGAGGACATCCAGGCAGGTAGATCGTTTGTTGCTTTTAATGATAACTGATCCAGGATGCAGTACAAAGGTGATACGGTAGTCTGTAAGCGAGGTTGCACAATGGTAGAATATAGGTGATACTAATGCTTACAGAGACATGCGCCAGACACAGATAGTACACAATTAGCTCTACTATACTGATAGGAGTGCACAACGTATCCTTCTAGCACTATGCTCTGTCGCGGCATAGAACGCGTCAAACCAATAATAATAACGTACGCTTAAACTTTCAAGCTACACATGATACCATACATCACTTACTTACTTCAGCTTATCATCCCAGACCAGCATACAATACGGTGACATACCAATAATGACTCGCGCCTTCCTTCTGTTTACTCGATCTTGTATAGAGCCTGATTATACCGATCTTATATAAAGCCTGATTATACCGATCTTATATAGAGCCTGATTATACCGGCTGAATGCAATCAACAATAGAACACACCTGCCCAATATCACCTCGATTAGAAGAGACTATAGTCAACTCTCGGTGAACAGGAGGAAGGCACCACAATGAAGAATAATACCACAGAAATGTACAAGCACACATAAAAACATACCTATCAATTCTATTAACCAACATAAATCTTCCATGCAATGCACAGGCATAGGACAAAACCCCAATCACTTAATTACAATAAACAATAAACCCTACAATGCATACACATATACTTAGAGTTCGCATATCAGTCTTATGCCACGATTCCTAATCCCATTCCCTAGGATCTGTGACAGTAGGCTACATTGGAGAATAGAGGGTGGAAAATACATTGCAGTGCTATACTCTAAGGGCCAAAGCAAGCTAGTTGGATAGTAATATTGCCCACCACTTTGTGTAGTAAAGTAGTAACAGTACACTGAAATTGTTTTTGAATCTAATGATGGCACACGATTCAGTTCAGTTTTATTTGAACCCCCATTTTTCCCACATTCCAGTGAGTAGCATTAAATTCCTCCTTGGACATCTACCGGTACACATCAAGTATGAGAGTGTGGAAGGCTGATCACATGGTTCCTCTTAGCAGTACAATTCTTATCTCACCGCTCGCTCAACACAGAAGCCTTTAGTTGATACATGCATGGGAGCCTACACATTTAACAACAATGCAACCATTACTTCACAGGTGTCCAATGTACACAAGGAGTCACTAGAGAGCGAGGTGACTAGGTACCTACGGATGACTATACACCTATCCACCCTGAGCAGGGCTGTAAGAATTTGTCCCTGGCAAGGCCAGTTCTAGATGGGGGCAAACACCGTTTGCCTTGCAAAACTATATTATTCCGGCAATACAAACTTTTTCTTTTCAGAATAATAGCGCTCGTTTTAATTCATTGCAATAATCTTCTTTAATTCTTTAACTTCTCGTTCCATGAAAATTCCAACATTTCTTTACCACTCTTTGTAATTGTCATTATGGTAAATAATATAATGTTTATGTAGTCATAATTTCCAACAGCTTCAACCAAAAAGGGCTGGCATCTCTTTATGTATCTTCCTAATTTCCTGTTTTTCCAAGACATTTTTAGGTACAGTCTCTATAAACACTTTGTAAAAATGGTTTTATTGATATATTTGACATTAAAAAATCAAAGACAACAGGTTCTGTTTAACAGATAACTTTTTTAAGAAAATACAATACAATATAAATATATATTTTCTACAGTAGTTCAAAATAAATTGCAATATCCTTCATATAATGTACATAACAAACACAGTGGACACATCAAAACAGAAGAGTGCAACTTTAAAATTGCATGAAAATAGTAATTAACACTGTCATGAAATTAATACCTTTAAACCTGTTCTTCATTTATGATCCTTTTATAACTTGCAGAGACCTAGCTTTGACTAGCAATATGCATTGCCTCCCAACTTAACAGCCAGCATCCAAAGTGAAAATGGCTGACTTAATATTTATCAACTTGTATGAACCTATACTGTATTTTGTAAAAATGCTTGTACTTGATGGTATTCAGTGGTGGATGTTAATTTGACCTTTTATGGTTCAATCCATTTTAGCAATATTTTTAACTTAAAATGCCTCTGTAATCATTAGCTATAATTTTGTTTCAGGAACTCACCAGGGATTTTCCTTGCCTGGTTATTCTTGTTTAAAATAGTCCCTGCCGTTACAAGAAAACAAGGAACCATTTCTTTTGTGACATCCAAAATAAAAATACATTATAATACTGACTTCAAGGTAATGGTGCAGAAAGCACACCCAAACATCCTTCACAGAGTTGTCTACATACAGTATTGGTCAGTCTGTTGTTGTAACTGTGCTTTTATTTTTATAAGTTCTTATAATCTTGATCATTACTGATCTTTTGGGAAGTTGATGTCTTCGGTAAGCCTAACCCATATCCTGGCCTGGGAAAAAGTATTTCACCCCTTATTGAACTTTTTAGCTAGGGCTTCACAGATGAACATATCAAGATTTCTTTGCAAGAACAAATACAACATGAATTCCTTTCATATGGATAACAAACAAATCAAAATGACAGATTCTTTCAAATCTGTGAAACTTTTTGACTGACTAATTACATTTATTGTGATGGAAAAAGCTGATTGCCACGTAATTAAGGAATGAATTCCACTGAAATTGACTTGAATAATAATTAAGGGATTAAGTTTATCAAAATTCCCTGGTACAAGGAGTGTGACCATGCTTAGTCAAGTAAACAAATATATACATTTATATATGTACATTTCTGACTAGCAGCTGTAACAAGTGAAAACAATATTGCAGGAACCCAGTGTTGTGGAATTGCACATGACTATTTAGTAGAGGGTTTTACAAGAGTGAGTTCATCAATAACAGGAAAGGTATCTGCAGTCCCCTACAAAGCTATGAAAACAAGCTGCAGGTGTTCCAACAGTACTGCTTCCTTTTGTGTCATTACTTCAATCCTGTTTTTGGTCACCTTAAACCAGTGAAAAATACAAAAATACTGTTATGAAAATAATATTCACTGTAACACTCCTATAAGAACTACACAAGCAAAATGGGAACTGTAAAGTTTTCTGCAAGAACTGATTGTAGTGTCTTAGTCATCAATTCTAAAGAAGTGCAGCTATGACCTTTAAACCATGTGGTTTCATATGTATTTACTGATATCGAAATTAGTTTGAGAAAGCGTTCCATTACTCAGCATTGATGCACGTTTCCATTACGCACTCCCCATTTAGTGTCAGGTATTCTATATAATAAAAACGCTCAGTCAAAAACAGATCAGTATTAATACATTTAGAAATACAATTAAATTAAAGTGCAAACTACTGCATTCATATATAGGCATTGTGTTTGGCCATAGTGTGGACCAGCATATCTACGTAATGTACAGCTCTGTAAAAAATTAAGAGACCACTTAATAAATTTACCCCATTAAAAACCTCTGGAATTTGATAAAGATGAAGATGGATGGTCAAAAACCATCAAAGACGAGCTGCTTGACTTTCCACCAGGAGAGGCATAAAAAAAACAACATCAATGTGAAAGACTGGTGGAGAGCATGCCAAGACACATGAAAACCATTTATAATTATTATACAACTATTATTATTCCACCAAATATTGATTTCTGAACTCTTACTAAGTTAACACATTAGTATTGTGTTGTTTAAAAATGAATATTAACTTACTTTCTTTGCATTTTTCGAGGTCTGGCAACAATGCATCTATTTTGTTATTTTGAAATGATTTTTGAATCATTTTATGCGAATACATGCTCTGAATAAAAAATATATTATTTCGAATTTTATGGCATAAAACATAAATGATAATTTCACTCAAAGACATACATATCAATAGTAAATCCAGAGACACTGATGATTTTGCATTGGTCTATTCATTTTTTCCCAGAGCTGTACAGTATATATTCTGAGACTTTGCAGTCATAGAATATTTTCTGAAAATGGTAAAAAGTCTGTACAGTTTGTGTGTGCACATGATGATGCTAAAGATATAAAAGTGACCACATTCATCCTCTTCTTTTTTCACAAAACTGTGTAAAAAAACCTTCTGTTTACCAAAACAAGTTTCTTAAATATTTGTCCAACAAAGTCTTCTTGTTGAGGTAATTGTTTCATTTGACTTCACAAATTAACTAAAATATCTAATGCTGCTTTTTCATTCAAGACATGGTTCTCAAAACATTCCCACTAGAATTAGATATAGTGAGACAACTATGTACATTTCACATTGAAATGTGCCAAAGAATTCTAGTATTCTTTGACTAATAGTCCCTCTAAAGAGAGCATCTCTCTTTGAGAGAATCTCTCCAGCATCTCTTTCTCCACAAACACAGGCCTTTTTCTAGGCCCTAAAGCTGCTGTTAGACTTGTGCCTCCTGGTGTGGTACAACTTACAGATCACCACCAGCACGACAATCAGCACCAACGCTGTCACCACAACGACGATGACGCTTATACTTTTACTGTCCATCTTCTGACACTGCTCCTGGGTCACGCTCGTAACATTTACCTCCACTAACTTTGAGTTATCTGTGTACTGGCAGGTCACTGTGGCAATATCTGGAACAACAACGTCAGATCGTTGGAGCATGTCAAGCAAGCGAGGGTTTATGCAGCAATTTAGAGGGTTTGATCCCATGTAGAGTGTTTTGATTGATCGCTCCAGCACTAGGACTGTGTTGTATTCCAGGGTGACAAGACTGTTGTTTTGCAGGTTCAGGGACTCAATGGACGACTCCTTGTTCCAAAAAGGGAGAGTGGTTAGCTTGTTTGTGGACAGGTCCACATATTTGAGACTGCTTAGCAGGGAAAGGTCCATGTTTAGTTCTGGGATGTGGTTTTCTCTCAGTGAGAGGTGAGTTAGGGAAGTCTCCAGACCGGAGAAAACATTTTGTTGAATCTCCAAGCCAGGGTTTAGAGACAGGTCCAGCAACATCAGTGGGGTTCCACTGAAGGCATGTGGTGGCAGAAACTCAATACTGTTTTCAGAGAGGTACAGGAAGTGCAGGGTTGGTATAAATGCAAGGTGGACACATCCTGGAGGAACCTGGAATTTTCCGTCTTTCTGGTGTGGTTTTGGCTGCAATGGGCAGACGTTAATGTAGTTCTGCTGGAGGTGAAGGCCTCTGATGCTGGGCAGTCTAAGGAATGTTCCAGAGTCCATGATCCTGAGAAAGTTCCCTTGCAAGAAGAGTTCCTGCAGTGACCTCAGTGTGTTTTCTCCAAACGAGAGATTCTGCAGGGCATTGTAACTCAGGTCCAGGGTCTTAAGCAAGTTCAGAGGGCTCTCCTGGTCTACTGAAAAGGTTGCAATACAATTATTACTGATGTTGAGGTGCTCAAGGGACACCATGCTACAGAAGAAAGACTGTGGTATGTTCTGGATCTGGTTGTAGCTCATGTCTAGGTACATGAGCCTTGAAAGATCCTGGTGTCTGCTGGTTCCATGTGACCGTGTGTGAGTCACAAATGTGTCTCGAAAATACTCAAGCTCATCCTCTGTCCCTGTGGTGTTAACACTCATGAGACGATTTCTGGACAAATCAAGGTACATGAGCTTGTTCCTCCTGGGGAGGACAGGGAAGTAGTGGATCTTGTTTTCCCTCAGGTCAAGGTAGAGGAGCTCATACTCTTCATCTGAGTCTGTGGTTTGGAAGCACTCCATGCTGTTTTTACTGAGGTTCAGGACCTTGAGTTGGGATAGGTTAAAGTCAGTGATGCAAGTGATGGAGTTAATGGACAAATCAAGCTCAGAGAGATAGCGCAGAAAGTCAAATGCTCCATCCTCAATCTCTAAAATGACATTGTTGTGGAGGTCAATGTTTCTTAAGGCCAAAGATCCACAAAAAGTCTTCTTCCCCACTTTAGTGATACTGTTGTCGTTCAGAGAAAGGTTCACAAGTTTTGGGGCTTCACTAAGAAAATAGTCAGTCATCCCTGTGTACAGACCATTGCCTGAAAGGTCAAGCCTCTCCACGGATTTAAGAGGCCCAATACTATATTTCAAAACTGCAAAAATATCCAAGTTATTTCTAGAAAGGTCCAGCACTTTCAAATTAGTAAAGTCTTTGAACAAACCAGTCTGAATGAACTGGATCTTGTTGGAGTGGAGGTTCAGATGATAAATGTTAGTATAGAATAATAAAACCTCTTTGGTAAGATTTTGTAAAAGGTTCCGAGATAGGTCCAGCTTTTGGATGTCGTGGGGAAGCTTGTTCGGAATGGTCCTAAGGTTAAGATCGTTGCAAAACACATCATTCTGGACCTGTGGACACAATAGAAGAAATGAAAACATTTAATTTTTTAATTTTAATTTAACCTTTATTTAACCAGGTTAGTTGACTAAGAACAGTTTCTTATTTACAGCAACAACCTGGGAGCAATTAGGGTGAAGTGTCTTGCCCAAGGACACAATGACATTTGGCTCAGTCGGGAATCGAACTGGCAACCTTCTGACTACAAGTCTGACTCCCTACCCACTGAGCCATCTGCACCCCCATAAGCTTTTACTTTATGGCACAACTGCAAAATGAACTCTCACAGAGAAAATGGTTTATGCAACGTAGAGGTTTGTTTTATGTGTCAGTCAAGGGAGACTACATGGCTTGTTGTGGGATTTTCACTTCATAAAACAGGCTCATGTTACACCCTATTTTCTACGTGAGATTTGTAGTATGCTTGGTGAACAAAATATCTTTCCATAATTATGTAAACGATTCATCTTTTCACATATCAGTGTGACAAGTAATTAAAACCATATGGCAGAGAGACCTCTCTCTCCAACCTATAAACACGCACACATGTCGAGGAACATGAGCCTCGCTCAACTCACATTAACCAAGTGGATTAAGTTCTTGGAATTCTTGAGGTCTTTAAATTGGCAGCAAACGTTCTTTTGTTTTTTTTTGGCTAAAAGTCAAGATTTCCTAAAATATTTGTTCTTGCTTATACATTTCTAAATTAATAAATGCACTCATATGCAAATGAAGTAACTTGCAATTCACAACAAATTATATATCATGGTTTCTACGTGTGTTATTACAGAATGAAATGTGGTCATAGAAAGTTAAAAAACATCACCAACTTTATCTTTCCATTTATTTAAGACAACGCACAAAACAATAGAAACTGCCTTCAACCCATTTAATCCCAAATTATTTTTAGACATGAACACATCTAAAATGACTGATGTAATCAGTAACACTTTTAGAGCATATTCAGTATTTGTTTTATTACGGTCACTTTCGTGACTGATGGGATTAAACAGGTAAAATACGAAATCTCAAAGTTAACACATCAATTTGCAGACCAAAGAGACAATTTCCTGCCTAATTCCAAATGATCCTGTTTATATCCAGTACTCAGGCATGCAATACATTTTTAGGACTACAACAATATGTATTTGATACCAAATATAATGGAAGGGTAGAACAAGAATAGAAGGAGAATTCAAAAGTGCTGTAATGTTTTATGGATTCAGGGCCATAATGTCTGTCTGAGCCTCTTTTAGTACTAACAATGGACACTGTATAACAACAAGTCCAGATACACAGTTCCTGATAGAGGGAACATTTCCGCCCTAAAATAAGGTCTAGGCTTATCACCTCTTTAATTTGATCAGTTTGCCTGTTGACAGGAAATTCAGCCGAATATGGAGTTGCAGCGGGATTACACACTCATCCCAAAACAATTTATTTAGAGGAAGCCAGTTGTTACACCCAAGGATGATGCCAAGAAGGTTCTGACTTTAAGTCCAGCTATGTCTAAACAACCACACTAAAGTAATAGCTTGACTGATGAAGGTTGATTACACTGTCTGTGACTTAAGACATCATATGCACAGTGCCAAGCTGTGATGGAATGGCACATGTGCATAGATTACAACGTAATTATATCTTGTTTTTGGCAATCGTATTTATTCTTCTCTGTCTCATAAATGACACAGAGTAGGGTTATGAGGTAAAATTGTATGTACTGTTATCTACAGTTTAGAGCACCAACAAAATCATGGCTAAAATGGCCACAAGGATGGATTTCATGTTCCAAGACTTGAATATAGTTTATTTTCTGAACCCGGACAACTTGAAAGGACCTTTGTTTTCTAGATACTGTGAATTGGAGGATTTGTGAGAAATTGACAAATCTCTGAGATACTGTTGTGTGCTCAAGGTACACACAAACGTTAACAGCTATCGTAAAAGAGAGGATGGACAATGGTAAGCAGTTACAAAAACTTAAAAGTAATTATCATCACTTCCCATTATATTATTAAAATCTGCAGTCACAAAATTAAAATAAGTAGCTTCTAATACCTGTATTGAATTTCACATACTGTAGAATTAAAAGCTTTGAATATTATTATTATGACATGGCAGTTGTATACTTCATACATGTATGTAGTTTGAGGAAACAATGCTGCGTAGTTCAGGCAACTCAGTTCAGGATCACTTACCACTTGACAGGGGGAGAGCTGGCGTGGGGGACGCAACAAGGATGCTGCCACATCACTGATGATGACCACGGCGAGCCAGAGGTGCACTGCCATGGTGCTCTAATAGAGAGAGTAGAAAAGCACTCATAAGGAAACACACTGTTGAAGCTGAGACCGTATGCAAGAGAAAGCCATTCATCTTTTATTTGCAATTTTTTTCCACTTGTGACGCACTCACTCAAGAGTGACTGAGCTAATCAGAGCATATCATGATTTGCTTTGGCAGGTCTGCACATGCAGATATACCAGTATCTCTGGTGGCCACTGACCTACAATCATTATTGAAAATATAATCAGTCACAATATCATCTTACAGTAATTTATTATATTTAAAGAATAAGTTAAATAAAGGACAAAGATTACTTTGTTCTTTAAGATGAGTTATCATTTTCTTTAGTTGTTATTATTATTATTTTTAGTTGTTCCTCTCAGGCTTGTTTTTCGTCTTAAGTGACGCAAAAGGAAACTTCCACTGAACACTCAAAACAATAATAGGTTAGAAATTAGGTTATAAATTGCTATAGAATAAATAGTCTTTAACCAACAACAATGACTTAGTTCTGGTTCTGACAGCCTACAGTATGTTGAAAAAAATATTTGTTTCAAAACTTTGAACAACACAATTTCTGCAAAATTAATGGATGCATTAATGTGTTCCAAATACATTTGCAAATGTAAATCACATATGAAAATGCTTTTGAAATCCTAGATTTGGCACTTTTCACAAGTTTCCTAAAATTCTTTAAGTAACTATTATAACATATATATAATATTATATATTGAATGGGAGCTAAAAAGCTTACATGTTGAATATCTTGTATATTTACTGTCTTACTACAAATCTAATAATGTGACATTTAAAATTAATTTCCTACTGGTCTGAGTTAGAAGGACACACAGGAATGTATATACATTTACCTCTACACAATACTATATATTTGTATCTATATATCAAGAATCAACAGTCATTGCATTATTTTCCATTGCCTTGTGCACAATCCACACAGGTAAAACATCCTCTGAATTCTCACTTAAAGATGGACTCCACCATGCCTTCAGCGAGAAAAAAACATCTAAAACCTTCTTCTCTATTCTCCTCTTCCTTTGACATGTAACATTCTTTCCTTACTCCACAACCTCCAACGCTAAGCGTCTCCTCTTCCTTATATTGCACAGCTAAAGACCCTTTTACACCAGTCATTAGTACCCATTCGCCCTAACCAGCAAGCAGCTAAACCACAATCAACAGAATCCAATATTATCCACAGTCATTGTCCATACATGTTTACCTCTCTTCCCAATAGAAACTTTCCCCCGCAGGATCTCGTGTTCACGCGGCTGCTTCAGTGGTACTCACATCCTAACTGACACAGCTGGCTCGATCCTGCACCTTTCAGAGTTGGTCCCGGGATAACACATCCTGTGAGAATATCCTGAATCATTGTTGTTTTTTCCCCCTTCCTTTTTTATGGAAATACCTTATATGGGAATTGGGAAGTCCATTCTCTCTCTATCTCCAATATCAGCCTAATTTCTCTTTCTCTTCCTTCCGGCTCTGTCTTCCTCTCTTGCAATCTTGCCTTCTCTCCATCTATATCTCCTTTTCTTTGCTTCTCTACAATCTTCCTCCTTCCCCCCTCTTTCTCTTGGTCTATTTATCATGTCCTAATTATTTTGTTACTTGTCATTATCACAGTTTTACTGCTACATATTCTGAACCACTGAATACATTCTACATTCTTTGTATCTTCCCATAAACTGTTAAGCGTTTAAACACAAACTACTGAGGGTACTCATTAAGATGCTATTTATTATGTGGTCTCTGTGGCAAGCAAAGTTATCCTAAGCTAAACAGATTGTCATCCTTTCTGAGAAACACACAGGAAACTTACAGTTAGGTCAAAATCTGACTGTGAAATACTGTTTAACTAAGGATGCAAAAGACACATGTGCACACACAAATACATGCGCACACATATGTATAAATACAACACAAACACATATATACACATCCATTGTCTTACCCTTTCTATCGAAGGGGGTGATGTTCTATCATTGCAGAACTAAATGGCAAGAATATGTTCTCTCTGCTAGTTCATTCGTAGGTTAACATGAAGCACTAAAGTGAGAGTAAATTTGTGGAAGTTGCCTTTGTAACATCCTATATCTGGCCAAATGGGGAATCCCATGACGTAGTAGGTTAATATCCAAAGGGAAACATATGTGTCATACACTTTTGGTTTTGTTTTCACATTCTAAAGTGTATTCTCAGATTCAGAATCACTTTTATTTTGCAAGTTCATGCTTAATATTCAGAATTGTAAACATATGCAACATTGTGTGCATCCCCAGACGTTTACCAGCTAATATGATGCTGCTAGTGATGGTGATAGATGGTGAATATCAGGCTGGTAAGATCTTGTTGAAATGATGGTTCAGGAGTCAGGTTGCGGTCGATAATAGAATGTTTAATAAAGTAGTTCTCGTTACAGAAACAGGGTCATCATAACAAGGCATCAAGACGTGATCTGGGAAATGCCCCGAGTGGTCATATGGAACTGACTTATATACCCTTTGCATTGTTGTTCACAAACCTTCTAGAAGGTTCTCCTCAACTCGTGACTGTCTCATGTGAGAACATGTGCTGGTCACCTCAACCTCTACCTACGCAGGTTACTATCTCTTAATGTCCAGGCCACTGCTCCTAACCTTGAGTGTCTAAACATATATATGATCCATACTACGTAGTGCACTCCTTTCTGAATAACTCAGTAACCCTTATCTGTCTAATGTCCTGTCAGTAAACTGTCCTGTTCTATTAGTCTGAATGGCATCTCCATGTATTAGACCTGTGATGGATTCACAGTCTAACCTACAATAGATCATATAGTTATAAGCAGTCTAATATATAACAGAGTTATAAGTTATAAGTCCTAAGCCATAAGCTAAAGCTTATTCTGATGTTATAATATAAGAATTGTAAGGGCTCTCTCTCTCTGTCCTAAGTCACTCTTGGCCTTGCTTCCTTGTCTACTCTCCTAAAGGAAAGTCTTATCTGGCTTGACCCTAAATCTTTTCCCTGTCTGTCTTACATGTCCTAGAATCTTCCTCCAGGCCCTTAACTATAGCCATATAACTCTCTCATCTAGTAATATCATTCTAAACTGTTCAAACTGTATTTAAACATGATTATATAGAATATACTTTTCAACAATGGACAAGATTTTAGGGACAGAATTCAGACAAAGGAGTTGAGAACGGTCATCATACTGTATCTATCAAGGACCATGTCTCTCCCTAGTGCATTGCAGATTGACAGATGTAAAGTGCATTCTCTACTAGAGAATGCTGAAAAACTATTCAGCAGGTGCAATTTGAAATAATTAAGTTTTGTCAGCGTTAAGTTACATTAGTAATGCCTATCCGTTGACTTGGAAACAACTTAACCAATCAAGAGCTTACAGCTCTTATCCCATCAAAACCCCAAAAATGAGGTCAGCCTACACAACAACATTAGGTTAAAAATATATTTAAATCTATGTATAATGTTGATGTCATGAACTATCAGTCTTTGCATCTGAAATGCAATACCTTTTTATATATAAAATTATAAAAAAAATTGCAGTTTTTACATAATGAACCACATTTGACATCCATATCTGCATTTACCCATGGTTACATCGACTTGTTCAGAAAGCGTACATGTTTGGTGTAACAGCATGACAAGAACAGTGCTATGTTGTGGCAGACATTAACAATTATTAGGTATGTTGAACTGAAATTTTAAGTGTGATTTATGGTTACAGTACAAAGTACTGTGGGTTTTGTTGTGTTTGTGGTTTAATCTATGTCTGTTTTGGAATTAACTGTGTTTAAAACGTATATATTGGACTAGAGCGCCACCCTCTGGCCACCAGATGTTATAGCATGATAGGTCCAGGGCTTTGATTGATTGATTATTCATTACATACATCTATGTTAGGATGTGTGCTGGTTTTATAAGCCCAGGTGTCCAGAGGGTGCGCACGGTTAATTGTGGGTTTTCTTACCCCTGCTATTAGTTGGGGTTACGCTGGGTTTTACTGCAAGTACAAAAGCTGAACACTACCAGTTTATACGGCAATATGTACATAAGCAGTGATCCTGGTAATTCTATATGAAATAATGTAAATTTCTCTTATGCTAAATATGAGTAATCGTAATAAGAGCTATACCTATACGTACACATTGTTCTTCGCTCATGCCGGATGGTCCTCGTATATGGACTGAGTGTTGAGTAGTAGCTGGTAGAGTTTGTTGTTTTGGCATAGCCGTCAGTAGTTAGAGCCATTGTGGCTTAGGTTTGTTGTTTTGCATGTTTTCAAGATTAAACATCGAACCCACTTCTTGCTTTTTTTCAAGCAGTGTTGTAAAGTAACTTAATACTTTGTTACTGTACTTAAGCATTTTTTTCGTGTATCTGTACTTTACTTGACTATGTGTCTGTCTGCCAACTTTGTAGCTACTTTTACTTCACTAAGGAAAAAAACAGTAATTTATTATGAAAAAAACAACATTGTGCACAACAACTTGTGCGTTGCTTTGCCGTACCGCACCAGAACAGGAAGTTGATTTACCGCAGAGGAAGATCTAATATGTCGCTTTCACCTATGGGTTTATGGGATTGCAAGAAAAGCTTTGACAGCTCAATAGATAGTTTTCGTATTGTCAATGAACACTAAACTGAAAAAAGCTCCTGCCAGTTGCCTTGCTGGAGGAGGACAGTTGTATGCAATGTTGCCCACCATCTTGTAGATGCGGAAGATTGATTACGATGTTGATTGAGGTTTACAGGTGATTAATTAAAGGAAGCAAAAAAGCAGAGGGAAATTTGTAGCAAGCAAAAGGAGGGTGAGTGAGAGGACATGGAGAGGAAGAGAGACGAGAGGAGACAATACGTAAGGAAGCAAGAGGAGAAAGGAATTGAGGGAAGAAGTGGGCAATAAGGTTCAGGGAGGGAGCAAGAGGAGAAAGGATTTAAGTTAATGTTCAAAGTGATGGATCAAGTTCAATGTGATGTAGGGAGAAAATAAATAAAGCTTGGAGAGAGAAAGAAAACAATTTATGTCCTTTCTTCTCTGTACTTTTATACTTTTTATACATTTTAACACTAGATAAATACATTTGATACTTAAGTACATTTTAAGATAAGCTAGTACTTTAAGACTTTTACTCAAGTAATTTTATTATGGGTGACTTCTACTTTTACTAAAGTCACAATTAAGATCAATATCTTTACTTTTACTTAAGTATGGAATTCAAGTACTTTTTACACCACTGCACGCAAGACAATATTTTCTCCTTTGCCTGGCCAAGGAGGACATCACTTAAGATGTGGATGAAGTGATGAATGGGCGTAGTGTCGGCCTGAACAATTTGTCCATTCATTCATATGGGACTTTTTTAAACGATAATATAAAAAACGTTTTATGAACCCTTCCACGCCATCACAGAAACGTGGTAGGGAACAAGCCACACGTTTCGGTACCCAATTACTTGTGTGTATAGTATAAAAACTCTGGGAGCATTAGCTCCCCGAAAATTCTGTCCATTCCTATGGGATGTTTTCGCCACAAAAACAATGATATTTCGCAAATCGTTTTACGAAATCTTCCACAAAACAATAGCAACTCCATCGGGATCGAGCCGCACGTTTTCGTACTTTACTCGTGTATGTAGCTTTAAAACTCTGGGAGGAGTAGGGGGGACATTTTTGCTATAAGAAGTTGAAGTTTGACATATATATGTCGGATAATTGTAAAGGCAAGAAAGTTTAATAATATATATGTCGGATAATAGAATGTGTTGCTTGCCAAAGCAAGAACACTTAAGATATAATGTAAAAAGCTATTTCTCAGTCAAAATATTTGCTTTAAACTAGTACTATATATTCTCTTATCAACATAGGTATCAAACTGTTTTTGTACCCCTAAGGTTTGTTAAAAAATAAGTAATAAATCATTAACATTCTTTCATTTAAAAATATTTCAATCATAAGGAAGGATCTACAGTATAGTGTGGGCTTGGCATTCCATGGCTTTGTGTTTCCTTTGGGTATAAAAATGTAAGTTGCATGTTAAAGCTAATCTAATTTTCTGAAAAGGCAAAGAACAAAGACAAGTTGAGTTGATAAATCAGGAATTATGTAACAGCCCCTTTCCTGCCTGATGGTTAGGGACCCTGGCACCCTCCCCTGGACCATTCTGGATGTTTCACTCATATTTTCATCTTGGACTTCTACCTATCTCTATACACACACCTGTGCCATATCTCCTCATTACTCCTGCTCGCCAGTTCTGTTTGCTCATTACTCACTTCATGTAGTCTGTCTTTTCCCCCAGTTTGTGCTTCATTGTTTATTCTAAGGATGGCTGTTTGGTGATTTTTAAGTGTTAATATGACTAGAAGAGTACTGTTGTTTTGCTTTCCCAGCGAGTGTTCTTGATATACTGTGTAGACTGTTGCCTTATTTTCCACCTATATATTCATGTAACTTTATTTGGGGTTTTACTGTGACCCATGTTTGTATTTGCTCTAATTAGATTTGGCTTTCGTTTCTGGATACGACTAAAACATTTCAGTGAGTACAACCGTACAATCTCTTCACTCTAACTCAACCAGACCAGTTCAATATACACAGATACATTATGACCACGTTACTAATATTGAGTAGGTACCCCTTTTGCCAATAAAATGGCAACAAATTCCCATGTGTTCTGAATGCACAATATAAATTTAAAGATTTATGCTGAAGTTTTACTTATTAATTGTATTTCCATGCCACTGCATACCAGTTCATCTACGGCTAATATTAAACAATTTGTGCCGAGTGTACAGATTTCTATCGTAAACTCTGCACCCTGTATTCTTATCTTTTATTTTGGTAATTTCTTGGCCAGGTCGCCGTTGCAAATGAGAAACTTTTCTCAATGTGTCCACCTGGTTAAATAAAGGTTAAATACAAAAGTTGTGGAAGAGGATTTGGTGAAAATTAAAATCCAAAATCACCAATTGGATAGTTACAGAAATTGACATCACCATGCTAATATTGTGCTTTGGAGGGCTTGAAAAAGAACAAATGAAAGAACCTGGAGTTTGCTAAACCGCATTGGTACTTTGATTGGAAAGGGTGTTATGTAGATTTGCAATGTCATCGAAGACAACTACATGCTTAAAATAATTGGAACTAATTAGAATAATATTGGGTTCTTTGGTTTGTCCCGAAAGAGGAAATTGTTTTGGTGCAAGACAGAACTCCTCTTTACAAAGATTCTACTGTAATGAATACTCCCAAATTACAAAAGGAACAAAGTTTATTTGGAAACAGGATGAAAGTACAATAGCAAAGGCACAGGGGATAATACAAAAAACACAAGACAGGGTAATCAATGCAGGGGTCAAGACAGAATAACAATCCTAGATTACAGGCAAAAGTACAAAGGGAAATCCAAGGCAGAATAATCACAAATCAAGCAAAGGTCAGACCGGAACAACAATATAGAAATAGAATGCTCAGTAATAGAAATCAATACTCACAATACCTCACAAAGAGGCAATGGAGAGTGTGTGGCTTAAATACAGAGTAGAGTGAGAGCAGGTGTACTGAATTTGGATTAATTGAGTCCGGTTATTGGAAATGTAGTTCTGAGGAGGCAAGACCAAGGAAAGCTGTAGTTCACAGGAAGATGAACTGGGGAATGGGAATTGTAGTTCAGATCAGTCCAGGAAGGGGAAGATGTAGTTCTCTGTGAAAAGGGAACAGGAAAGGTTACAGAGTCCGGTTTATGGGAAATGCAGTTCTAGAATGGAAGTTGTATACTCAAGTGATCCAGGAAGGAGGAACTCGAAACATTACATCTACCTTGAATCCTCTAAGTAAGGGTTCTAACATGAACATTTTAAAGGGTTCTTCTTAGAACCTGCTATAAAGTATGAACCCCTTTATCATTTACGTTTTATTCCTAGAACTTTCTCAGAATGGTTGTACCTTATGTTGAGTGCTCATTTTCAGTGAGGAGTTATTCCCAGAACTTATTCCAATTTTAAAATAAGTTTCAAGTTTGAAGTTTAAATAGACAATATCTTTATCAATAAAAATATGATATAAGAAGAGTACTAGTGATCGAACAATATATATGTATATGTATATGTATATGTATGTATATGTATATGTATATGTATATGTATATGTATATGTATATGTATATGTATATGTATGTATATATATATGTGTGTGTGTGTGTATATATATATATATGCGTATATATGTATATATGTGTATGTGTATATATATATGTGTATGTATATATATATATGTGTAAATATATATGTGTATGTGTATATATATATGTATATATGTGTGTATGTATATATGTGTGTATGCGTGCGCATGCGCGCGTGAGTCTGTAAACATTAAGCAGTGACCACAGAATACCACTATTCGACGATAAGGTGCGTTAGAATTTATCTAACATTACAATGTAAGATCATATATACATGTCCATTTAACAGTTCCTGTTTGCATCAATGAGCAGTGAATTATAGAATGACCATGTGGTCAGTGTCGCTTGCTGGAATGCAGTTGATGACTAGAATCAATTACAACAGGCTACAGTTTCCATTGAATGAGTCGGCAGAGAGTCACACACAGTATCATACTGATTAATGTACTACCAGAGGAATGTCCATATGTGCTGTTGCGACCTACACTCACCTAAAGGATTATTAGGAACACCATACTAATTCTGTGTCAGAAACAATGCTCAGGTAGGCCGTGGCATTTAAACGATGCCCAATTGGCACTTAGGGGCCTAAAGTGTGCCAAGAAAACATCCCCCACACCATTACCCCACCACCACCAGCCTGCGCAGTGGTAACAAGGCATGATGGATCCATGTTCTCATTCTGTTTACGCCAAATTCTGACTCTAACATCTGAATGTTTTAACAGAAATCGAGACTCATCATACCAGGCAACATTTTTCCAGTCTTCAACTGTCCAATTTTGGTGAGCTCTTGCAAATTGTAGCCTCTTTTTCCTATTTGTAGTGGAGATGAGTGGTACCCGGTGGGGTCTTCTGCTGTTGTAACCCATCCGCCTCAAGGTTGTGCGTGTTGTTGCTTTACAAATGCTTTGCTGCATACCTCGGTTGTAACAAGTGGTTAATTCAGTCAAAGTTGGTCTTCTATCAGCTTGATGCAGTCGGCCCATTCTCCTCTGACTTTTAGCATCAACAAGGCATTTTCGCCCACAGCACTGCTGCATTCTGGATGTTTTTGCCTTTTCACACCATTCTCTGTAAACCCTAGAAATGGTTGTGCGTGAACCAACAACCATGCCAGGCTCAAAATTGCTTAAATCACCTTTCTTTGCCATTCTGACATTCAGTTTGGAGTTCAGGAGATTGTCTTGACCAGGAACACATCCCTATTGCATTGAAGTTACTGCCATGTAATTGGTTGAGTAGATAATAGCATTAATGAGAAATTGAACGGGTGTTCCTAATAATCCTTCAGGTGAGTGTATGTGTACCATGAAAAAAAAAAAAGCTCTTTCACAACCAGACTCTTTTAGACAGTATAGGCGTCCGTTAAAGTGTCCCACGTTTACCTTCGGAGGTCATTGATGACAATTTAGATTTACCTGATTAGACTCAGCTATAAATCAATAAAATTCAAGTTAAATATAATAATATCCACGCAGAAATCTAATATATGGCCATACATATGAAAATCTTAACATTTATTTGAAAATATATGGCCATATATTTTGATTACAAAATTTGAATTACAAAATGAGGAAGTATGTCACAACTGCCAATTTTTGTATGTTTTGACATATATGTACATCTATGTGATGATGTTTACATCATATTTGCTGATATCTGACAAATATATACATTGATAGACATTATACATTACATCACTTATACACTCTGTAAACCATAGGTACCTGCATATGGATGTCAAATGTGGAAATGTATGTCGCATGTATAAAAATTGGCAATTTTTATTGACAGTTGATAAAAGGCCACAGGTTCTTTACAATCAGGGGTGAGCAGAGTTAAAACAATACACACCAGGGTACAACCTTAACCAATTTATTAGGATACATATAGTCAATAAAAAGCCCAACCCAAAGAGTCCTAGGTCCAGTGGTCCCAGTCCTTGTCTCCCACTCCCAGAGACACTGCCGTACATTCCAGCTATAGCCTAGGTTTAAAACAAACACAGAAACGCTTTAATACTAAAATCAACACTGTTCAAAGGATCGTTACGAAACCGAAGGTTTCAGCAATTGATTGTTTCCTGGTAACATCTCTGTCATTTTTCACTAGAAATGCAAGTCACTGTGTGTCTCAGTGTTGAACAGTGAAGTTATCTCACTTCATGCTGTCTTGATGACCTTGGGTTTCTCCCTCCCAAAGAGGGAAAGCCCCTGTTTTTATAATAACAACAGATCCCACGTGTGTGTGTGTGTGTGTGTGTGTTTATGTGTGTGTGTGACCTCATTCTCCAGTCTGTAGATAACCTAACAGGCCTCAGAATCTTAGGTGGATAACACTCTTGTCTAGTTATACCATTCTAAACTGCTTGTATTTAAGATGCTCATATAGAATTCCTTCATCAACATTGCCCCACAGAAGGGACGTGGGGTCCTAAGAAATAAACCTGTGGCCTTGACTTCAGTCACCATGAAGTCCTTTGAACGCCTGGTGCTGACCCACCTCCAAAAACAGCACAGGTCACCAGCTGGACCCCCTGCAGTTTGCCTACAGGGCAAACAGGTCAGTGGATGATGCAGTGAACATGGGGCTGCGCTTCATCCTGCAACATCTTGACCAGCCTGGGACCTACGTCAGGATCCTGTTTGTGGACTTCAGCTTGGCGTTTAACACTATCATACTGGAAATACTTACCACCAAACTCTCTCAGCTCAGTGTATCTCCTGCCATCTGTCAGTGGATTTCTAGCTTCCTGACTGACAGGAGTCAGCATGTGCGGTTAAGAGATATCACATACTGAACACGGACAATCAGCACTGGTGCACCACAGGGATGTGTCCTTTCCCCATTGCACTTCTCCCTCTACACAAAAGACTGTACCTCCAAGGACCCAGCTGTCAGACTCTTAAAATTTGCGGACGAGACCACTGTCATTGGGCTCATCCACGATGGTGACGAGTCAGCATATCGGCAAGAGGTTGATAATTTGGTGCTCTGGTGCAGTCAACACAACATAGAGGTAAACACACTAAATACTGTAGAGATGGTGGTTGGCTTTAGGAAGAACCCCCCTTACAATATCCAACAGCCCTGTGTCAAATGTGGACTCATTCAAGTTTCTGGGCTCCATCATCTCCCAGGATCTGAAGTGGGAGTCCAACACCAACGCCGTCCTTAAAGGCACAGCAGAGGATGTACTTCCTACGGCAACTGCGGAAACATGGCCTTCCAGAAGACCTGCTGGCCATCTTCTACACTGCTGCCATTAAATCCATCCTCTGCACATCCATCACCGTTTGGTTTGGGGCAGCCACAAAACAGGACAATTGCAGATTACAGCACACAATTCGGACAGCTGAAAAAATCATTGGTGCCCCCCTGCCCTCCCTCCAGGACTTGTACACTAGTAGGATCAGGATGCGGGCAGAGAACATCACCAAACACCCCACACGTCCTGCACACACTCTCTTTAACCTCCTCCCCTCTGGCAGGTGCTACAGACAAACAAAAACAACCGGACAAGAGCAGCTTCTTCCCCACTGCCATCACTCTACAGTCTAAAAACAAATGGAGCTAAATAGCAGAAAAAGTGGTTCATTGGTTGTAATTATAGGGGAACCACTTTAACTGCTATGTAGCACCTATCTTTAAAATTGGTGCTATGTAGAACCATAAGAGGTGCCATATAGCACCTTAAGCACCCCAAAGAACCGCAGAAGAACCGGTGAAGAACCAAACTGGGCTTAACAGGTTCTTTAAATGGTAGAGGTGCTATATAGCACCATAACCACCGCAAAGAACCCCTGAAGAACCACTGAAGAAACATTTTTTTAATGAACTGCAACTAAGAGGGTCATCCCCACTTTGGCCACTCACCCTCTTCTTTACACATTACATACTCATCACTACAATATACATCTTGCACACTACTTTGCACTATAACTTTTTTGCACCTTACATCCCACTCCATGTGTACTTGTCTTGATAATGTCTTATTTGTATTTTTATATATTATGCTGATATGGGCCTATATGTGTATATAGTTTTATATATACTACAATGTGATTTTCTGGATTTTTTTTCTCATTTTGTCTCTCATAGTTGAAGTGTACCTATGATGAAAATGACAGGCCTCTCTCGTCTTTTTAAGTGAGAGAACTTGCACAATTGGTGGCTGACTAAATACTTCTTTGCCCCACTGTATGTGTAAACAACTACATGTCTATTGTTGAATGTATAGAGAGTGTTAACACCTACTGAAGTCAAATTCCTTGTGTATGTAAGTATACTTGGCCAATAAATCTGATTCTGATAGCTGCTGTAGTTTGGGGCCGAGGTTGACATTGGCTCAAAGTCCCTGAGTGTCATTGCGAGGAACTCTATCTACTGTATATGAACACCATTAATGTTTGAAGATACTGATGTTTCATAGTGCTAATTCTAAACTATAATTGTAAATCAGAGAAGATGCTAACCAGGAACAATCAAGACAGTAGTGGAGATGTTTCTGAGTAACAGCTGCGGTTTGGAGTATACCTATCTGCTCATGGACTTTGGGGCAGATATGTATCTGTCTACATTGATTATTGATGAGACCATCAAGCAAAAACAAGGTTATGTGGCTGCTGAAAGAGAGATGTAAGGAAACCGCACACATGTATTATGTATTGGCTTTTTACAGCCAGTCTGTCATTTATTACTTTGATTCCAATATTGCTTGATGATTAACATGGAATTAAACTTGTGAATGCTGTTTGGCTGATAGCAATATATAAGACTGTATACCAAGGGTATGACATCACATTTTTTTACTGCTCTAATGGGATTTTATGTGATTTGGCACTGGTCAGAAAACTGCTTATCTAAACCTAAAAGCATTCAATGACTACACCTGTAGATGTCAGTGTATCTCTTATATCTTACTGTTTTATAATTGCTTAAGCACAATCTTGAAAACAGGTCCAACTATATCAAAACACTACAGACAATTCACACAACTACACACATACACAAGTGGCAGAACACCCCAGATCTTTAGCAAAATTATTAAAACACACTGTTCACATTATATGATTCTGTTTGGAGCAGTTACACACAGCTGTGATAAATCTAAAACACTTTTAACATTTCTACTTTTCTAATAAAATTGTCTGATTTTGTCTTTTTCAAAGACATTGTTAGACAATGAATACTGTAAATGTCCGAACACAATACACAAGACCAGCAATGCACAATGATGAAAATATTTATTTCACCTGAAGTTGTAAAATCAGTCAATACATCCATGCTGTTCTGAAGATTGCATTTTACATTGAAAATAAAATCAGAACAGAACATAGAATATTGTTTGCATAACATTTGTGAAGACAAAATAGTAAGCATGAATTTGTGTCTACGTTTCGCTGGATCTGGCCATAGCACTTCATCCACATGGCAGGATGTCTTCTCTCTCATCTGCTATGCATCCATTTGGTCTTTTGCCATGACAATGATGTGTAGTCTGTCTACAAACCTGAGTTTGTGGGTCGTGTTGTAAGGACCTAAGCTGGCGTGGCTGTGGAGTGATTACAGCACACATTGTGATGTCAACACCATGTTGGCCCAGGATATTCAAAATAGCTCTGCGGCCAATCATGTTTCTCCCTCATCTTCTTATTCTGTCAGCCTCTATGAAGATCACTTCATGTGGGATTGCATCAGCATGCATTTGCAGAACTCAAGGCTTTGTTTCAAACATTGATTGCAGCGAATAGGTACCAAAGAGTACTGTTGTAGTGCATACAGTATAGGCTACATTGTACAGATTTTACTGTAGACCGAAGAGAAAAGTTGCTTTTCATCTGTGATCTTGATGAAATGTGAGAATTACTGATGCAACAGAATATCTGCTGAGGTTGGTCTGAACTCTCTGTCCAGCCACTCTCAATGTCAATACATGGTTTACAACATGGTCCACCAATGTGGCTGGTATCTCATCTGATTACTGTGGTCGTCATCCTCTTTGTCCACATCCTCCTCCAGGTCTGCGTCTTCCTCTTTGAGCCCGCTCTTCCTCTTTGAGCCCGCTCTTCCTCTTTGAGCCCCCTCTTCCTCTTTGAGCCCGCTCCTCTCATCCTCACTCTCTTCCTCATAATGCAACATTGCCTTCCCTTTTTTTCGTTGAAGACAGGTAAACTCACCTGCAGCTGACGGGTGATTGGTGTGTTTCCAATTAAATACCTAATTGTCTGTACACCTGATGGTTGTGTTTGATCAATTGGTTGATAGGTGTCGTATTCTGGATGGTATTGCCTTGAAATGGCAGAGAAGTGACATTGTTAGATCTGTGTCTACTGTAGAGAAGTGTGTTTTGTGTTTTGCAAATCACTGTGTGTGGTGTTTTGCAGAATGTGTGAGGATGAGATTGTGTTCATAGTTTTGCAGATCTGGCCTGATGATTTGCTCCTTGAGGGAGCAGTTTCACTAATTGTGTGTTATTTTACATTTTAGTGTGTAAACAACTGTAAAAAACTGTAATAAAACCCAATTCTTCTCTCACAGCAACAGTACTGAACCACTCTTGGAAGACCCAGTAATATTATACAGGTGATACGGTATCAATATGTACTAAAACAATGTGCTATTTTTTTAAAATACCAATTACAACTCTATTTTACAACTTTTTAAAGCAGGCATCCCCCGTTCAGACCAAAGTGGTGTATGAAATGACCTGTGTGTGTACATGATGTTTGTGGGACAGTGAAACCCATGCTGCATTAATTTGATGCCTATAGTGCCCAGTAGTACATTTCTCTTGAACCTTTTGCGTTGGAATTCCAAGTAACCTAAGTGTAATGTTTGTTTGGAATATTTGCTGCTACAATGTTCCATTTGTCATTGATTGACTGTTTAGATTTCTGTAAGTGAACTCCATATGAACTCAGCAATTTCTACACTAACATGACACCTGTTCTTTATCAACGCACTGACCTGGTCACAGGAAACACCGGTCTAAATGAATAATCATCACCTTTATACTGTGTCAATGAGTAAACATATGGGAATTTATCTACATCAGTCTGTTTGACAAAGTCTGCATTGGATGTATGGAACTGTGCTAAATAGACCAATAAAAACACTCCATTTGTTCATTTACCTGCACCTAAACTCCACTGTGATGCACTCACATTGGTAGGGGAAAACAAAATATAGTGTTCACTACATTGTATCATGTCGATAGTAATGCCCATATTATCAATATCATCATTGCATATATTTGGTATATTTGGATACACTGAGTTCTGGAATTCAAGGCTGGCTGATACAGTCTGCAATAAAATAAGGATGTGACTTCTGCCCACTGGTCATACATTTGGCAATGTAAACATAAGACTATAGGATTTGGTTGCAGCACCAGTATATGTCCCAAAATAGTAAAATAAATAATATACAGCTTCAGGGGCCAGCAACTCCGGTCCTGGAGGGCCGGAACACTTTTGATTTTTGGTTTCTCTTTTTAATAAGGGACTGATTTATACCTGGGAAAGCAGATGATCGCAATTAAGTAAAATAAAAGTGTTTCGGCCCTCCAGGACCGGAGTTGCCTACCCCTGAGCTATGTGATTAGCTTTGGTTCCCTCTACAGCCTGGGCATTTTCAGCATGCTGGCTGTACACCTCTGGTGGTGTTAGTACTGGCTGAGGCTGGATGTGGATCAACTGGGTCTGTGCTTGTACTGGCTGATGATCCAGCATCTCCTCTACTGACAAACAGAAGCATAGCATCTGTATATTATAGATAACAATACCGGTACTGTAATTAATATCATCAGCTACATCCGGCCCATTCATACTGGCACCACAAGATTTATTTTTATACATTTTAAAATATAATATACTATTTTTATACTATGGCTTGGTTGAATACTTGATGGTTATTATTTACTGAGTGATGTGCATCCATATTGTCCAATATGCCCAGCTAATCAACATTTTAAATTAAACATATAAATCAATAGTCAATGTCGATCATTGCTTTCCATCTTGTATTAGTCCAGATTTGTAACTAAACATTGACTGAGAGACTACATAATCATTGTCTTGTTTAAAAATGTTGTCCTTTTGAGGAGTTCAATCACGCCCACATACTGTCTGGACTTGTCCCCACAGAGGTTGCGTCTGGATAACACAAGTTTAATTTAATGCAATTGCATAAGAATGCATGTTCACACATGACGCGAAGCTGCAGTTTATAAACACCATGTTATTGTAATAACGTGCCTATCTACATGCAGACACCTTTACACAGTTTCAATCTTGGGATCCATTTTAATCATTTGCTTTACACCTCTCTTGGTACTCGTTCCCCCTTTTACAGAGCAAACGTCCCTATTAACTAGGACCCCCATATTTGCCCAAAACTATGCCTGAATACCAAACCATATTGACATTATAACATTCCTCCCCCCTTAGTATACTGCTACTACCATAACTTTATAACAATAACATGTCTGACACCACCACCCGTAATTTCAAACTTAAACAGTCTGTGGTAAACAACTCCACCATACAGTCTTAACTAACTATGAGGCAGGGGGTAGACTACCCCTCCTCTAGGCACCCCTGGGGCTTTATTCGGTCTCCTTATGAACATAGTCTTCCTGGTAAGAGGGGGCCTTCCTACACCTAACTGGATAACATGGTCTCCCATCTGGACCGGCTCAGCAGGTAGAGCCACCCCGTGTGGGTCTCCGGTTACTGGGTCCTCTGGCTGAGGTTCAGCTACATCTTTGGCTGATGTGTCCACACAGTAGTCATCATTTTGAGAGAGCTGCTCTGCCTGTCTGTGCTTATGACCGGGCTGGATCTGGTCTTGGTGAAGTTTCACCAAAGTTCCATCCATCATTTTGACCGTCCACGACTTTGGACCCGTTCTCTCAGCCAGCATTCCTGGAATCCATTTCTGCCCTGCATATCTCCTAATGTAAACGGGTTTTGACTCTGTAAACTCTCTGTCACGAGCATGAGCATCGTAATGTCCCTTTTGTTTAGCTTGACTGTGTCTGCCTTTATCAGCCAGGGAGGGGCACACCAGATCCAACTGGGTTCTGAGTCGTCAATTCATCAGTAGTTCAGCTGGTGTAGCTCCTGTGGTGGTCTGTGGTGTGGTCCGGTACTGAAGCAGGAACCGAGCCACCTTCGTCTCCAAGCTGCCCTCCCCCATCTTTTTGATTCCTTCCTTGAACACCCGCACTGCCCTTTCTGCCTAACCATTTGAAGATGGTTGGTATGGTGCAGATGTCACATGCTTTATGCCATTTCTCCCTAGGAAATGTTTGAACTTTGTGCTGACCAGGCTCGGCCCATTGTCACTGACCATGACTGATGGAATCCCATCAGGCCTCTATCCATTTAGACCCTGCATCAATTACGATCAAAAACATCTTGCCCATCACCGGCCGACAGAAGTCTAGGTGGAGTCTCTGCCAGGGTTGACTTGACCACTCCCACGGATGCAGGGGGGCTACTGCTGGGTTGGCTCTGTTTGTCTGACATGTGTCACATTCTCGTACTACTGCCTCCAAATCTGTGTCCATGTTGGGCCACCAAACATAGCTGCGAGCCAATGCTTTCATACGTGAAACCCCAGGATGGGCTTCATGCAGCTCCTCGATCATCCTTTTCCTCCCCTGTGGTGGTATTATCACCCTACTCCCCCACAGCACACAGTCTTCCACACTTAGCTCATGTTTCCTCCTCAGATACAGCTGCAGGTCTGGGTCTGGACACACAACAGGCCACGTCCCCCGTAGTATCCATTGGTGGACTCTGGACAAGACCCTGTCCCTGCGTGTCCAGTAACGGATTTTTGACACTTGAAGTGGGGTCCCATTCATGTGTTCCACTAGCGTTATCAGCTCACTTAGCTTGGGAGGTATCTCTGGTTCAGTCCGAGGAAGCCTGCTTAATGCATCTGCGTTGCAGTGTTTCAAGCCCTCCTTGTATGTTAGAGTGTACTCATAGGCCTCTAAAATCAAAGTCCATCTCTGTATTCTGCCTGCAGCCAGTATGGGGACCGCCTTGTCCTCACCCAGTAGGCCCAGCAGTGGCTTGTGGTCAGTCACAATTGTACAATGTTTACAAACAGGTACTGGTGAAAATTCTTCAGGCCAAAAATAATAGCCAGAGCCTCCTTTCCCAGCTGTGAATATCCCCGTTCTGCTTGGGACAGAGAGTGTGACATGTACCCTATTGGCTTCTCTGTGCCATCTGAATACTTGTGGGATAACACTGCACCCACCCCGTAGGGGGATGCATCACACGACAGGTACAGAGGGATTGTGTCATCAAAGTGCACCAACAACTGTTCAGACTGCAGACACGCTTTGGCCTTCTCAAATGCTTTATCATGGCGCGTGCCCCACTTCCATGTTGTGCCCTTTCTCAGCAGCTCATGTAGAGGCTCTAAGATAGTGGACACTATATAGTTCATAATAGTTCAACATGCCCAGGAAGGATTTTAGTTGTGTCTGTTCCGTAGGTTTTGGGGCATGTTTGATTGCCAGCACTTTGTCAGCGACTGGGTGTATACCTTTGTGATCGATCCTACATCCCAAGTAAACAAACTCAGATGCCATGAAGACGCATTTGTCCAGTTTCAGACTCAGTCCCGCTGCTTCCAGCCTCCCTAGTACCACTCCCAATTTCTGCAGGTGAGCAGCGCTGTCCTTCCCTGTTACCAGGATGTCATCCACCCTGACCACCACTTGAGGAATGCCTTGAAATATATTGTCCATAGTGCGTTGAAAAATGCCTGGAGCTGAGGACACCCCATAAGGTAACCGGGTATACTGATATAGACCTCTATGGGTGTTTATTGTAGTGAACATTTTGGATTCTTCAACCAGCTTGAGTTTTTGATAGGCCTGTGACATGTCTAACTTTGTAAACCTCTGTCCTTCTCCCAATACTGCCAATAGATCCTCCGTTTTTGGGTAATTGTCCAGTTTAGGCACTTGGTTAATAGTAATTTTGTAACCCCCACATATTTTCAGATAGATTTGTCCTGTTTAACTACAGGAACAATTGGGGCCGCCCATTCTGCTCAATAATACCTTCCTTTTCTAGCCTAGCTCAGCCTCCACTTTCTCCTTGAGGGCATAAGGTAACGGTCTGGCTTTAAAATACCTTTGTTTCACATCAGCGTCTACATAGATTCCAACTAGAGTTCCTAACTCTCTCTTCAACACCGCTTTGTGTTGTGCAAGTAGCTGGTCTAAATCCTGCTGTTTCTCAACCCCCAATCTGAACACGGCTCTCCAGTCTAACTGAATGTCCCTAAGCCAGTTCCTCCCAAGTAAGTTTGGGCCCTCCCCTTTGACTATGACTAGTGGTAGCTACTTTTTTTGGTCCTTGTAATTTACTTCCACCTTTATTTCACCTAACACCCCAACGCTGTCTTTAGTGTAGGTGTACAGCTTTATCCTAGTTGGGTGAGGTTTTCCACCGCCCATCTACCTGAATGTTCCCTCGTTCATTATAGTGACACCTGCCCCCGTGTCTATTTCCAGCTCTACGTTGTGTCCATTTATGTCCATCTCACCTCCGTATGGCTTCACTTTTGCAGCCTCTACATTAAACAGGACATGTGTGTATTCTGCCGCATCCTCCACCCCATCTAAAAAATGTGCCCCTGTGGTCCGTTTACCTGTACTGATGTTGTGTTTGCCTTGCAGGTGTCCCATTACGGCACTTCCTTGCCAAGTGCCCCCTCTTGTGGCAGTTGTGGCACACTACGTCTATGAACGTACAATCCGCAGGCCCATGGTTGCCTCCACACCTGTAGCACACCGCTGTTGTAGTCGGCCGATCTGGCTGAACTTTGTATACAGCCTTGTCCATGACTGGCTGTTGCAACTCTGCTACATCTTTAACAGCCGTCTCCATAGAGGTAGCCTGTTCCACTGCGTGTGCCAGGGTCAATTTCTCATCTGGTTCAGCCAAGAGTCGCCTTTGAATGTGATCATCATTTATGACACAGACTAAGCTGTCTCTAATCATGTCATCCAATGACTGTCCAAAAGCACAAAACTCTGTAAGTCGCCGTAATTCCGCTAAAAACGACGCCAATGATTGTCCTGTTTCACCTTCGAATGAAATTTAAAATGCTGAATAATGGCGCTAGGCTTCGGAGTGAAGTGATCACTTAATTTTTTAAGTAGAGCTGGCAACTCCAAATCAACTGGCTTACCGGCAATTTCCACCAACTGCGGAATGGCTGCGGATCCGCTCCAGAACGTTGGAAGACAAATCTCCGTCCCAGTGTCAGGTCTTTTGCAGACTCCATCAGGTTTTCTTCCAGAACCGATACACAAGAGACATAAACTGAAAGTAGAAAGGAGGGCTAATCCCAACCCCTCCATAATGGGGTGTGACACACATTCGATTTTGGGGCATGATATTAAGATACCAAATGGAAAATCTTGTAATCTCCATGAACAAAATTAAAAGAATATCAAATTAACGAAAAGCCCTCTGACCACCCAGGAGAACAAGAGAGAAAATACAAACCTAGACACTTCAGGGAAATCAATTAAGTAAACTAGTTCTAAATATCACAATAAATTGCAGTAGGCATCTTTAAGTATGATTATGTACAGTATAAGCACACCCAGAGGCGGAGTGACAGGCAAAGCAGGCAAAATAATCTGCAGCCTGGATATTTAAATTCTATATTCTCTATATTCTATATTCTCTAAATTCTATATTCTCTAAATTCTATATTCTCTATATTCTATATTCTCTATATTCTATATTCTCTAAATTCTATATTCTCTATATTCTATATTCTCTATATTCTATATTCTTTAAATTCTATATTCTATATTCTATATATTCTATATTCTATATATTCTATATTCTCTATATTCTATATTCTCTATATTCTATATTCTTTATATTCTATATTCTCCACCCCCTCATAACTACTGTATGTTGCAATGACCTAATCTCTCATATCTCCCAAATATGTCTACTTGTGTGAGTTTGTTTTGAAGCAATCTGAATACATGTTCTTTAAGATAATGTATCTCTCCAAAAAAGAAAGTGAAAATAAGTGGACATGCCAGTGGTGGCATTTTTTAAATGAATGTAAGGCCAATGTTAAACCTGCACTACGTAACGTTGTTGAAAATAAAAAAAATACACTGTTTTACAACTGGCTAAAGGTTAGGAACTAGCATATTGGATCCAGGAGTTGAAAACATAAACTTAAGTAATACAAAATAAGGACAATAACAAAATCGACATTTCACAAATCTAACTAGCAAGCAATGCATATGGAAAAAATAATGTAGTGCTGGGTGGTTTGAGGTTTATTACATGTATGTGTATTTTTTGTAATGCGTTATATTATCCCTGTATGGTTCCTGTGTTAGAAAAAAAATATGAAACATTATTTAAACATGTAGCATGAATTCAGCAGGAGAAATGAACTGGGTGGCATGTTGGCCTATTGTGATTAGGACATTTGACTGGGGTCAGGTTAAACCTCTTCTCTCTGTGAGTTAACCGCAATTGCTCCAAATACACTCACCTAAAGGATTATTAGGAACACCATACTAATACTGTGTGTGACCCCCTTTCGCCTTCAGAACTGCCTTAATTCTACCTGGCATTAATTCAAAAAGGTGCTGAAAGCATCTTTAGAAATGTTGGCCCATATTGATAGGATAGCATCTTGCAGATGGAGATTTGTGGGATGCACATCCAGGGCACAAAGCTCCCGATCCACCACATCCCAAAGATGCTCTATTGGGTTGAGATCTGGTGACTGTGGGGGCTATTTTAGTACAGTGAACTCATTGTCATGTTCAAGAAACCAATTTGAAAGGATTCGAGCTTTGTGACATGGTGTATTATCCTGCTGGAAGTAGCCATCAGAGGATGGGTACATGGTGGCCATAAAGGGATGGACATGGTCAGAAACGATGCTCAGGTTGTCTGTGGCATTTAAACGATGCCCATTGGCACTAAGGGGCCTAAAGTGTGTCAAGAAAACATCCCCCACACCATCACACCACCACCACCACCCTGCACAGTGGTAACAAGGCATGATGGATCCATGTTCTCATTCTGTTTACACCAAATTCTGACTTTACCATCTGAATGTCTCAACAGAAGTTGAGACTCATCAGACCAGGCAACATTTTTCCAGTCTTTAACTGTCTAATTTTGGTGAGCTCTTGCAAATTGTAGCCTCTTTTTACTATTTGTAGTGGAGATGAGTGGTACCAGGTGGGGTCTTCTGCTGTTGTAACCCATCTGCCCTTAAGGTTGTGCATGTTGTGGCTTCACAAATTGCTTTGCTGCATACCTCGGTTGTAACGAGTGGTTATTTCAGTCAAAGTTGCTCTTCTATCAGCTTGAAGCAGTCGGCCCATTCTCGTCTGACCTCTAGCATCAACAAGGCATTTTCACCCACAGGACTGCCGCATACTGGATGTTTTTCCCTTTTCACACCATTCTTTGTAAACCATAGAAATGGTTGTGTGTGAAAATCCCAGTAACTGAGCAGATTGTGAAATACTCAGACCGGCCCGTCTGGAACCAACAACGATGCCACACTCAAAATTGCTTAAATCACCTTTCTTTCCCATTCTGACATTCCGTTTGGAGTTCAGGAGTTTGTCTTGACCAGGACCACACCCCTACATGCATTGAAGATACTGCCATGTGATTGGTTGAGTAGATCATTGCATTAATGAGAAATTGACCGGATGTTCCTAATAATCCTTTAGGTGAGTGTATGTTTCTGTACATAGGAATCTCAGTCAATAAGGCAAAGGGTAAAAAATAATAAATTTTGCATAGTGCATCTTTAATTAACTAGCGTCACAACTATTCAACACTATCTCATATTTCCATAGAAGCATTATTGAAGGTCTTTCAGGAAGTTATGTGAGTTCTTTTTACTTGAAATGTGATATTATTTAATGGGGTTTTCTAAAATACAATGGCAATCAACCGTCAAAAGGGATGCATGCACTTCCTGCTTTATTTATCAAGAAACGACTGACCTAACAAAAGACTGCTCGCGTGAAATTCCAGGTAAATGTTTACTAGTTGTATCTGTGTCTGCATCTGCCGCCTCGGAGACTATATAACGTTCATTTTGCAGGATAACCACAATTGCTCTTGCTGGGGATTTTTTTCAGTGTCATTGGTTTTCGCTACACATTAAAGGTAAGTTATATTTTTCTATGTTTTGCACTATTGGGTTGGCTGATATTTCCATGTCAATATGTTTTATAGATTTTTATTTATTTTTGTTTTTTTGAATAAGTCTACTTTTTCAAGTAAAACGAGTTGTGCATTTACACCTTGATTCGATTTAATCAAAATCAGTGTTATCAAATGGTAGCTACTGTACATTTTAATCGTCACTAGTGTGATGAACTTGAGCGGGGGTTGGAGACAATCGGACTTGCGGGCAACCGCTGGAAACAATCAGTCTAATTGCAGGCACCTGCACCTGAGAAGCGAGCAGTTGATTTTGGGGAACGGAGAGCGATAGACTTGATGCTAAATTATGTTGGGTGTAATCCACGTGGATGACAAAGATTTATTAATGCATCGTAAGTGTGCTGGATTGCCTTAAATGTGTGCTGTTACTATTAAGTGTTAATTTAACTCTGAACTGGTGAGAATTATATAAACTCATAGAAAGTGTTAAGTTTAACACTATGGGAGTTGAAATGACACTGACGTTTTTGCTGTGTGTTATACTAAAAAGTCCTAAAGTGTGTTGTGCTAGTTTGAAGACCTCCAGTGTGATAATTAGGTGTGCATAAATAATTTCTATGCGGTGTGTCTCCTACAGTGTGAATCACAGGTTAACTGGCCATACCGCCTTTTATTGAAACTACCATATGCCTGTTCCTGTATTGTGAACCTAGACCTGGTGTGAACCTAGACCTGGGTTTCTCACTGTCTCTTGAATATATGCTCAATAAAGTATCTCAGAGTTTTCTAAGCAGTAGTGTGTCATTCTGTCAACTGGACCAGACCGGTTAACAAAAGGTTATGGAAGCTTGTATGCTGTCCCACAATGCAGTAGACTGAGCACTTCGTTTACCGGAGAGTTGTTATTATTACATTATCATATTTAAATCAAATTTTAAACCGGTTTCAATTATGTAGACTGGTCATTTCTAGAACATTGCATTTTTCTGTGCCAGCAATGACATAGTAACCAGTCGGAATCCTCAACTCTTATACAACTCAAGGCCACTAAATATTGGGCCACTATAATTGCCCCCACTCTTAAATTTGAGTTAATCATATGAAGGCAGTTGAGGTGGACAAGTTAAGACATCTCAATGGTGTTCACAAGGTGCAGGGTTTGAATTCCCAACAGTGATGTCCAACACTGTTCATGGAGATATACTGTCCTGTAGTTTTTCTTTCCATGCCCAGTGGAGTGTAAACTAATTTAGCTTTTATTTGGCTGATTTATTAGAATCATGTGTGCTACAATAAGTTTGAGGAGATCCTTCAGGACAGTACATCTCCAGGAGCAGGGTTGAGCAGCCCTGCTTTAATCGCTTACAGATTCCACTCACAGAAATGTAATAATGGATCATAATAATGAATAAATTACCAAATAAAATATGTCTTGTTTATTGGGTTCTCTTCATCTACTGGATCTGATGATATTTGAGGTCATATTTTTGTATAAATAAAAACATTTCTAAAGAGTTCACAAACTTTCAAGCCTCACTGTAGTTCAGAAAAGGATGTGCATAAAATAAAATATGTAGGTGTCTTTTACATATTGTTGAAATCTGCAACCAAGGTTTCAGGTTACTATCAATATTTTTGTATTAAAGTTGTTCTTAGCCTTAGAAGTGCAGACATTGACATTCACTTGGAACTTTAAAGCATTGCTTTTTATTTAAGTTCAAAAAGTATTTTCCATCTTACCTGCATTAAAAAAGCTACTTACTTCTATTTAAAGGTGCTATTTGTAGAATTTGAATAGCATTCAAACATACTGCACAGACAGTAGAGATGCATGTAGACTTAGACAACCTTATTCCACTTATTCAATCAAAACACTTTCTTTAAATTGCTAAAAAAGTTTTGTATATGGATGTGCCTAACTTCTTCTAGTCGCTATGGTAACCAAGTTAGCCTAATTGATTTTTATTATAGATTAGCATGCTAAATTTGTCAGTATATACAGTGCCTTGCAAAAGTATTCGGCCCTCTTGAACATTTCGACCTTTTGCCACATTTTAGGCTTCAAACATAAAGATACAAAACTGTAATTTTTTGTGAAGAAGCAACAACAAGTGGGACACAATCATGAAGTGGAACGAAATTGATTGGATATTTCAAACTTTTTTAACAAATAAAAAACGGACAAATTGGGCGAGCAAAATTATTCAGCCCCTTTACTTTCAGTGCAGCAAACTCTCTCCAGAAGTTCAGTGAGGATCTCTGAATGATCCAATGTTGACCTAAATGACTAATGATGATAAATAGAATCCACCTGTGTGTAAACAAGTCTCCGTATAAATGCACCTGCTCTGTGATAGACTCAGAGGTCTGTTGAAAGCAAAGAGAGCATCATGAAGAACAAGGAACACACCAGGCAGGTCCGAGATACTGTTGTGGAGAAGTTTAAAGCCGGAAGTTGATACAGAACGATTTCCCAAGCTTTAAACATCCCAAGGAGCACTGTGCAAGCAATAATATTGAAATGGACGGAGTATCAGACCACTGCAAATCTACCAAGACCCGGCCGTCCTTCTAAACTTTCGGCTCATACAAGGAGAAGACTGATCAGAGATGGAGCCAAGAGGCCCATGATCACTCTGGATGAACTGCAGAGATCTACAGCTAAGGTGGGCGAGTCTGTTCATAGGACAACAATCAGTCGTATACTGCACAAATCTGGCCTTTATGGAAGAGTGGCAAGAAGAAAGCCATTTCTGAAAGATATCCATAAAAAGTGTTGTTTAAAGTTTGCCACAAGCCACCTGGGAGACACACTAAACATGTGGAAGAAGGTGCTCTGGTCAGATGAAACCAAAATTGAAATTTTGGCAACAATGCAAAACGTTATGTTTGGTATAAAAGCAACACAGCTCATCACCCTGAACACACCATCCCCACTGTCAAACATGGTTGTGGCAGCATCATGGTTTGGGCCTGCTTCTCTTCAGCAGGGACAGGGAAGATGGCTAAAATTGATGGGAAGATGGATGGAGCCAAATACCATTCTGGAAGAAAACCTGATGGAGTCTGCAAAAGACCTGAGACTGGGACGGAGATTTGTCTTCCAACAAGACAATGATCCAAAATGTAGAGCAAAATCTACAATGGAATTGTTTACATATAAACATATCCAGGTGTTAGAATGGCCAAGTCAAAGTCCAGACCTGAATCCAATCAAGAACTGAAAACTGCTGTTCACAAACGCTCTCCATCCAACCTCACTGAGCTTGAGCTGTTTGGCAAGGAGTAATGGGGAAAAATGTCAGTCTCTCGATGTGCAAAACTGATAGAGACATACCCCAAGCGACTTACAGCTGTAATCGTTGCAAAAGGTGGCGCTTCAAAGTATTAATTTACTTAATTTTGCATGCCCAATTTTTCAGTTTTTTATTTGTTAAAAAAGTTTGAAATATCCAATAAATTTCGTTCCACTTCATGATTGTGTCCCACTTGTTGTTGATTCTTCACAAAAATGTACAGTTTTATATCTTTATGTTTGAAGCCTGAAATGTAGCAAAAGGTCGAGAAGTTCAAGGGGGCCGAATACTTTCGCAAGGCACTGTATTTTCACTGACACTAATTTACATTATAGTTAGTGGCATCATTAATTCCACTGTTGGTGCTTCTTCAGAATTCTTGAATTGCCTCTGTTACAGTACCGTCAGGTCCCTATTTGGTCCTCTTGTCCATTCTTCACCATGGGTTTTTGCAGCTCTGAGAAGCCCCTGCCTCAGAGCCAGCACCAGCTCCATCAGCAGGACATCAGCCTTTTCGAGGGCCCGTACCATGCTGAGCAGGTCCTTCAGGTGCTCAATTCTTACCGTCACAGCAGCACCTTCACTGATGTGGTCCTGCGTGTTGATGACATTGATTTCCCATGCCACCGTGCCGTGCTCAGTGCCAGCAGCCCCTATTTCCATTCCATGTTCAATGGAGACCTCTGTGAGAGCCGACAGCAGCTGGTGTGCATCAGTGGAGTGTGTGCTTCTGCCCTGGAAACGGTGCTACATTATATGTACGAGGGCAAGGCAAAACTGGATGATGCCAATGTAGGGAGCGTGTTTACTGCCTCTGATATGCTGAGCGTTAATGTGCTCAGGACAGCATGTGTGCATTTTCTGGAGGAGCGTATTGACCATTCAAACTGCTTGGGTATCATGGAATTTGCTAGCTCATACTTAATCACTCATTTGACAGACAAGTGCCTGACATTGTTGTATAAAGACTTTGTGAAGGTCTACAAGCACAAGGAATTCCTGAGTTTACCAAAAAAGCGTGTGGTGGAGCTTCTGACCAGTGATCAGCTCCAGGTGGACAGGGAGGAGGTGTTGGTGGAAGCAGTGCTTAAGTGGGTACATCACGAGCCCATAGAGAGGACAGGGGCACTCCGGGAGCTGTTGGAGTTGGTGTGTCTGCCTTTGGTGGACCCCGTTTTCTTTGTCAATGTGGTAGAGTCGGATGAGCTGGTCCAAGACTCCAGAGAGTGCCGCCCACTGCTACAAGAGGCCAGAATGTACCATTTCCTTGGGAGGGAGGTGGATTCGCCAAAGATCAGACTGAGAAGGTAAGCGTAAAAGCCACCTTCTAACCTTTATAAACTGTAATGAATTGCAGCAGGCATTTAACTCTGGACCTTGAAGCCAGTTCCACTTTTTCATTATTTTTCATTGCACTTTTTTAATCTAGAACTTATTTAGATAAGGTGGGTGCAATTAATGATAATTAAGAGAACCAGAAGGCTCCAGGCCTCATAGTGTTAGGATTGATTAACCCTGCTTTATAGTGATCACTATTATCCATGAACAGAGTTTTTCAGGCTTGGCTAACGGTTTTCGATAGCGTAAGGTTTTGGAGTGTATTAAACTTGATGTTGTGAAATTAATGCATACATCCCGAATGGTTAAGGGCTACAGATTTGCAAAGAGAACAGCAGGTCATAGCACTGGGTTGTAATTACTGGAACTCAAATGATAGGTCTTCAACCTTTTCTTCAGAGACCCCCATATGTTCCAGAGTTTTGTTGTAGCCCTGAACAGGCACATCTGATTAGGCTTGTCAGCCAAACATCAAGCCTTTTATTAATGAATCAGGTGTGCCTGTTCAGGGCTATAACAACTCTGGAACGTCTGGGGGTCCCTGAGGAGAGGGTTGAAGACGTATGCAACCCAGATGTGTTAGCCTCGTATTAAATGTACAAAAAGCAGTAGTAAATGGTCAGTAAATACTCAGGGTGTGACTGTTGTTCAACCTGTCATTAGTTCTGTCTATTTGTGCTTAGGGCCATGGGAAGAGCAGAAATGATCGTTGTGATTGGAGCCTATTACAGAAACAGCATCTCCAGGCTGTCTTTTACAGAGAAGCTCAACCCTTACACCAAAGATTGGGTTCCTGGTGCCACCATCCCAGGATACTCCAAATCAGAGTATGCCAGCTGTGAGCTGCAGAATGACGTGTATTTGTCAGGTATAAACTGTTATTACATGTTTTTATCGTATTGCTTTTCACAGTATCTGTGTCTTAGATGTATTCACCCAGACAAAAGTGTCCAAAGCCTATGACAATTCTGAAGATATAGTGAATCATGAGTGCTATGCCGTTTTTATAGTTCCCAGTTTGCTGGCCCTCTATATAGAGAACGGCAGAATTAAGTGAACTACGCAACTTTGAGCTTGGTACTGTATGTAACGGTCGGTGCCAGGCGACTGTTAGATAAATGGCCACCCTACAATGTGTTTTACATTATGATTCGAATTTAAATAGCAAAAAGTAAACAATCCTAAATTAGCATTCCTCCTCAGTTATTTGATTGCTATAGAGCAGTGTTTCTCAAATGGGGGTACGTGTGCCCCTAGGAGTACTTTGGATTACTGCAGGGGGTACATGAAAGTTTTGCAAAAATGCCAATTATAAAATATGTCATGCATAATTCCTAAAATAATTATACAATAATAATGAATGAGTTAAGTGATTAATATATATAAAATAATATTTGAAATGTAGCATTTAAATGTTTAATAAAAGGTTTTTGTTTAGTGAATCTATCACTGCCAATGCTGTATTGTACATTTTTATATAGACTTTCTTTCTAGCAAAAATGTTTGCGCTGGTCATGGGGTACTTGGCACTGGTCAGGGGGTACTTGGCGCTGGTCAGGGGGTACTTGGTGCTGGTCAGGGGGTACTTGGCTCTGTTCAGGGGGTACTTGGCGCTGGTTAGGGGGTACTTGGCCCTGGTCAGGGGGTACTTGGCTTAGAAAGGCAATTCAAAGTGGGTATAATATTTTAAAAAGTTTGAGAAACACTGCTATAGAGTGCCTGACTTGATTGTTTGGGCTTGCAGGAGGGCAGTTGAACAGCTCAGATGTCTGGCGATACCTGTCCCAGGTTGACCAATGGGTTCGTGTTGCCTCTTTGTCTGAGGCTAGGTGGAGCCACAACATGGCGTCTCTGCTTGGAAAGGTGTGTTTGCATTCTTTCAGTTACTTCAAATTATGGATACAAAGCTCCATAACATTGACATTCATGGGTTATTCAGAGTTGAGTGCTAAGAATATCTCACATTATGCTAATTTTGTCCCAGCACAAAGAAATGTACAACCAAACCACAATAATACATATCAAGCAGAATGTACTGTTCCCTATGTACTGTAGCCTTAAGTATGAGGACAACAGAGCATCACACTCATATGAGGATGTTGGACATTCCATTCCAAAACCATAGCAATAATATGGAGTCTGCCTTCCCCAATTCTCGTCACAAGGTTGGAAGCATCCAAATGTCTAAAATGTCTTTGTATCCTGGAGCCTTGGGATTACCCTTCACTCGACCTAAGGGTCCTAGCCCAAACCTTGAAAAACAGCCCCAGAATATTATCCCTCCTCCACTATTAGTAGGAGTGTCCACATACTTCTGGCTTTATAGTACAGTATATGTAGTTGAAGCACCCGGCTGTGTAGGATAAGAGTTATTCTAAATATACATGTGTGACTGTGGTTGTAGCTGTATGCAGTGGGCGGCTTCAATGGAAAACAGCGCCTGTCCAGCGTGGAGTGCTACAGCGTCTACGACAACCAATGGCGGACTGTAGCCCCTCTACCGCTGGCCGTGAGTTCAGCAGCTATGGCAGGCTGCTCTGGCATGCTCTACGTCATTGGAGGGGCTGTAAGCAACGAATACAACACCAACCAGGTGATCTGCCATCTGTGGTGTACTGGCTTGATTTTGTTAGATTCCTTGATCTTTTGTTAGTTTAGCATTTCACTCACCAAATGTTAAAAGTTAGGATTGGTAGGGTAAAAGCTAATCTTCAATTTCAGAATCTTAAAGCTTGTAATCCATAGGCCCAATCTGCTTAGACTTTTTTTATTAAAAAAATATAAGCAGAGTTTCACAGCACCATGGAAAGCACCTTTATTAAGTGCCTACTAATGTGAATTGTTCTGCCAGGGCGACGCATTACTTTGAAGATTTATGTGAAATGGAGATTTAGGATGGACATAGTCAAACGTAGATGCATCACGTGTTCTCCACATATTGGAAGCAATGGAAAGTACTGTATAGAAACCAAGCAAGTAGCCTGAGGGATGTTGTTTATCTGGGATTTTAATGTTAGTACGGTACACTGCTAGCATTGTGGTGCTAAAGAGTGGACATTTTGTATTTTTATTTTTTGCTCGTATCTACATTTGTAATATATTTGAGGATTTGTGTGGAGGTTAGTACTGTACTTGATGTGGCCTGTAGGCCTGCCTGCTGTTGCAATGAGAAAGTAGGAGAAATTATTCCTCACAACACTTTGTATTCATGGTGAGTTTGTGTAAGTAAAGTAAGCTGCTAAAGCACATACAATCTGACACAGAGAGTGCACTGACTGTTATGTAGGTGGTAGTGCAGGGAAGGTCTTTTAGAAACCTACATTTAGATATGTATCTTTGCTATTTTTAGAATATTTTGCTATTTTTATAACTTTGAGCTGAGACAACAGAACTACGTTGTCTTTCATTGAACCAATGTAACCAAAGAACTTTGGGACTCACTATTTGTTTCGGTTCTGTGTTGGGGTATTGCTGTATTTTCTTTTGGCAGGGGCCTGAATCACATATCTTATACAGAGTACCAACCAAAAAACAAAACTAGCTGTATTCAGAAGTGTAATAGTTAAATTTTATGCATTTTCTTCTAATCAGTTTTTCAACATATTAACTCTAGAGAAACAAAATTACTTTTACAAACATTCTGAAGAAACATAAAATAAACATACTATGATCAAGATCATATTAAAACGATACAATGGAAAAACAGAAGATTTGGCATAACATTTATTTAAGTCTTCCACACACTGTATGTACTCACAATTGGTGGTTTTTGTGATGTCAAGTATTTACTGTGTGTAAATACTGTATGGAATGTCAACACAAGTTCTTCAGTTGTGACCTGTATGGAGGTTGTTTTGCTTTTGTGGTCATGGTTTTCAAAAACGTTCAAAGAAGTATATAAGGTCTACTGGTCATGTAGGAGTAGATGATACAGAAACTATTATTGAAGTGTGTAATAGTTGTACCATGTAGTAGTCTTCATTAAGTATATAAGGTCTACTGGTCATGTAGGAGTAGATGATACAGAAACTATTATTGAAGTGTGTAATAGTTGTACCATGTAGTAGTCTTCATTAAGTATATAAGGTCT
>JACXGM010002033.1:15911-49822 GCA_016801145.1 Umbra pygmaea | reverse complement strand
CTAAACAACGATCAATATTAACCAAATTTCTCTATCATATTGCTCATCATAACCACTGAAAATTATAAAAACAACTAACCCAAATTCCAATTATTTTATATATTTTTTATTTTGCTGATCCGAAAAATGATCCGATCCGTGACTCTGATCCGAAAACCGATCCGATCCGTGAGTTTCATGATCCGTTGCACCCCTAGTGGATGACCAGAGGGTTCAGTTCAGGATACCATGGGTGGATGACCAGGGGTTCAGTTCAGGATGCCATGGGTGGATGACCAGGGGTTCAGTTCAGGATGCCATGGGTGACTTAAGAAGGGTGATGACCAGAGGGTTCAGTTCAGGATGCCATGGGTGGATGACCAGGGGTTCAGTTCAGGATGCCATGAGTGACTTAAGGAGGGTGGATGACCAGAGGGTTCAGTTTAGGATGCCATTGGTGACTTAAGGAGGGTGGGTGACCAGGGGGTTCAGTTCAGGATGCCATGGGTGACTTAAGAAAGGGTGGATGACCAGGGGTTCAGTTCAGGATACCATATGTGACTTAAGGAGCCTGGATGACCAGAGGGTTCAGTTCTGGATACCATGGGTGGATGACCAGAGGGTTCAGTTCAGGATATTATGGGTGGATGACCAGGGGGTTTTAGTTCAGGATACCATGGTTGACTTAAGGAGGGTGGATGACCAGGGGGTTTTGTTCAGGATACCATGGGTGACTTAAGGAGGGTGGATGACCAGGGGGTTCCGTTCAGGATACCATGGGTGACTTAAGGAGGGTGGATGACCAGGGGGTTGAGTTCAGGATACCATGGGTGACTTAAAGGAGAATTCCGGGCGATTTCAAAACGTAGCTCTGTTGTTTGCATGTCAGAACCGCTGTCCGAGGCGTTAATAACTCAAACAATCTGTATTGCCAAAACTGTGTTTACATTTTGCTGCCAATAGACAACCTTTACGCATTTACGGGGCAATTTAAAAAGTGTGCATTGAGCCACAAACATGTTCAAAATGTCATTACTAGTCCATATCCATTTGCACTGATTCCTTATAATAAACACAGCGAGTTTGAACAAATAAGTTTGTGTACATACCTCAGTTTATTTCCCATTTTCCAGTGAAGTCCACACTAGTCGATTGTCGAAGTCAAACAATTCAATATTCCAAAACATATTTTTCCCCCCAAAAAAACTATTTGCGGTGGTTATGTCCAAATAATGTAGCAAGTCGGCCAGGTAATCTGACACCGCTTCCTCAACAGTGTTGCTTAGTTACCTTTGCTCATGCGAGATAACTCTTGAACTCTTGGGAGCTGTAAATGCAAGTGTCAGTTTACACCCGATCAATGTAGTTTATGGATATAACCACGGCAAATTGTTTTTTTTGTGGAAAAAATACGTTTTGGAATATTGAATTGTATGACTTCGACAATCGACTAGTGTGGACCTAACCTATTTCATATGGTTGACTCTGAGAAAACAGGACTGATCTCGTTTTTCAAATATCTGTTGAATATTCATTCCAACATTCCAGAACATTGTACCAGAGTAGATTTTGAGCAGTGTTTTGGGTCGTTGTCTTGTTGAAATATCCAGCCCTGGTGTAACTTCAACTTTGTGACTAATTCCTCTTCATTATTCTCAAGTATCTGCTGATATTGAGTGAAATCCAGGCTTCATGAGCAAAAACCTGTATAGCAGGGGAGGCTCTGGTCCTGGAGGGCCGAAACACTTCAGATGTTTTATTTTACCTACTAGTTAATTGCAATCACCTGGTATAAACCAGTCCCATGTTAGAAAGAGAAACCAAAAATCAGTGTTTCGGCTCTCCAGGACCGGAGTTGCCTACCCCTGCTGTGTAGATTAGCCTCTCCATGGAACCGGTTTGACCCCCTGTGACCTAGATACCATGGTCAAAAAGCTAAGATTCTAATATTTTTATAAAATCCTGTAAGTGGTTAATGGTGCACCATGGGTGGCCAATCCATCTGAATAAAAGAACATTGATTTGACGATTGTGATCAGGGAGCTATTTCAATTCAAACCTGTGTCTGAAATGTGATGATGCACTTTGTTGATGGTCCCCTGCAACTTGCATTGGCTATGTGCAGAATGCCTACAACCAGTGCTTGAAGCAGAAAACATTAAGTGCCAGTACTTATTACGTAATCAGAAGAAGTGCCAGTACTTATTACGTAATCAGAAGAAGTGCCAGTACTTATTACGTAATCAGAAGAAGTGCCAGTACTTATTACGTAATTGGCATTGGAATTGACCGGTATCAGAAAACTATTAATGTTACTTTTTATTTTACAGTGTATAGATTATACTATGAAATATTAATGTGTTTATTTTTTAAAGAGAAGAGGAACATTGAAAGAAAATTAGCCAAGAACTCAAGTGATTTTTAGTGGGCCTGCAAACGTTTAAAAATCAGAAATACATACGTCTTGTAATTTTGTAGGTAAACAACCATATTTAAATGATTCCTTTGGATATCTATCTTTTATTTGTTTGATTTAAAATCAAAAGTTGCATATTGTACATTTGAAAAACAGTAGATGTTGTGTAGCATCCTATAGATATATACATCAACAACTAGACATGAGACTAGAGGATTAGTCAACATGTATTGCTTTAATGCCTTTACGGGACTGATGTTCAAATGTCACGTCTTAAACAGAAAAGGGTGCTACGGGTAACTGTAGGCACCAAAATAGATTATCAATACACAACAGTAGACAATTAAGTTATATAATCTTTTTGTATCTTTGATGGTAGCATAAGTACAGCAAGCACTAAACATTTACAGGAATCACAATTTCTGACAACTTTTTCCCTGACTTTCACACTTGACAACTTTTTCCCTGATTTTGACATCCGACATCTTTTGTTTGGCAGAAATGCTGTACTACTCAATTAAATTATTTCGTTGGAATACAAGTATATGCCCCCCTCCCTAAATTTGAGAAGAAAATATCACTAATTGTTTTGTGTTACTGCACTTTTGCTTAATTTCGTGATGGATACCAGTACATGTTTACAATAGCTAGCAGGTTACACTGGCCAACTACCACTTTATCACTGATTGTTTCTTACCGGATTTTGACACTGAGGCAAGGGACAGAGTTTTGGTGTATTTTTTAATTTTGGTAGTTTTGAAAAGCGTCTTTGGGTCCTTGAAAAGTGCTATATAACTACCATGTATTCTTATTATTCTGATCAATTATGGTTATTCCCAACTGTCGATGGGAACCTCGTCACCATAATATTATTTGATGCTACAGCGTTGCATCGATGAGGCTGCAAACTGAAGTGTATGTGCCTTCATTGTCGACTGGGACCATTTTGTTGAGTGTGCCGCTTTGCCAAACAGAGCGATATCCAAGGAGTCTTGATGTACGATGTGGCCATCTACCTGGCTGCTGTACTACAAGCTCCTGATCTTCAATGCAATCTTGTTATATTTTTTATGTTAATTTAGTGTAAAGTTTAAATAAAGAGCTCTACAAAGAGTGGTGTGGCTGGCCCAATACATCAGAGGAACCAAACCCATCTAGCAGCTCTACTTCTCAGGATGGCGGAGGAAGTATTGGTGTATCATGAAAGACCACAGTGCAGAGTAGGCTAGATGAGATCGACTGATGGGAACTGATGTGGTGTGTACTCTTGAGACAACGCCCAAATCCCCCTAAAAAAATCAGGCATCTTTTCTCAAAATTCACCCTGACACTCAAAGAGTGAATGTGGGAGAAGCAACTTTGTGTCTGCTACCACCTGCTGGTGAGATTGTGCCACTATTAGCCAATTGTCCAAGTAAGCCAGCACACAACCCTCTGAGTCTCATAGGAGCCAGAGGTCCCTCATCCACCTTGGGACAGGGAGAGAGGAAGAAACCGGAGGCAAGAACCTGGGATTTGTAGACCACCATCTCAAAAAACAACCTGTGATGCTTCCTGTGCGGGGTGTAGAATGGCACGGGATATCACTCATCCTTCAGATCGTTTGATGTAATCTGATCACTGATTTGACAACAAACCTGAGGACAGGAATGGCGGAACTCGTGCAATAGTTGCTAAAAGTGTTTGCTAACAGTGTTTGCCAACAGCATCTCTTGTACCCCATCTCATCAGAAGAAATGACACCACACACGGAGAAAGGCACAGGTTGAGCCTGCTGATCGTGAGGAGCAAGAGGAGCAGCAAGATATGTAGTCATGGAGACAGGATTTTGAAACAGAAGCAGGCCTCCTAGCTGCACGAGCAGCTGTATGATGAGTGCGGGGCCAAGGGAGGCATTCGTAAAGCGCTTGCCCTCTAACTTCACATTCCTGCAGACAAGAATAAAGAGCAAAACCTAGATGAGGTAAGCTAACCGGCCACTACAATAGGTACACCGGTTCAACTACTTGTTAGTGCAAATATCTAATCAGCCAATCACATTGCAGCAGGTCAATGCATTTAGGCATTTACGCATGGTCAAGACGATCTTCAGAAGTTTAAACCAAGCATCAGAATGGGGAACAAAGGTGATTTAAATTAATTTGAACATGGCATGGTTGTTGGTCCCAGACGGGCTGGTTTGAGTATTTCCGAAAATGCTGATTTACTGGGATTTTCCCGCAATAATGTCAATATGGACCAAAATCTCTGAGGAATGTTTCCAGCACCTTGTTGATTCTATGTCATGAAATATTGAGACAGTTCTGAAGGCAAAAGAGTGTCCAATCAAGTAATGCCATTACATATTGTGATTAGAAGCAATGTAATACACTATCTTACTATGGTGTGAGGTTGCCCTAAGGTACCCAACCATTTGCCAAAATTAAGTTGTGTGTATGAGTACGTTATGGTCATTTAATATTCATTAAAGTGTTGTTAATCTCACGTGGCATTTCCTGTCTGAACTATATTTATAAAAGTCTGTACATGTAAAAGGTAGGCAGTAACCACAGTATATTAATATATTAAGGCAACTACCAAGCACCCACCATCCATTCGACAGTGAGCTTTTGACTGGGAGATGCAAGTGGACCTGGGAAGTAGGCTTGGCTTACAATATTGGCTGCCTAACATTGTGTAGGTCCCCCTTTTGCTGCTAAAACAGCAGCCCCACGCTCAAAAAACTGTGATGCACTGTGTTCTGACACTTCTATTAGAACCAGCATGAACTTTTACAGGAAGTTGAGCTACAGTAGCTTGTCTGTTGGATCAGACCCCATGGGCCACTCTTAGTTCCCCATGTGCATCAATGAGCCTTGGCCACCCATGACCCTGTCACCTGTTCACTGTTTTTCCTTCCTTGGACCACTGATAGGTACTGAAAACCGCAGACTGGGAAAACCCCACAAGAGCTGCAGTTTTGGAGATGCTCTGAACCAGTTTCTAGCAATCACAATTTGTCCCTTGTCAAAGTCACTCAAATCCTTACACTTGCCCATTTTTCCTGCTTATAACACATCAACTTTGAGTACAAAATTGAGAAGCAGCAAAAATGGTAAAGCATGAGTGTCTAACCGTTCGCACATCTATATGATCAGACACCTTAGTGTTCCCATACTAGACCGTGATGCAACCTGTCAGTGTACTCTCGATGGTGCCCCTGTTGAACACCATGAGAGCTTTCTAGGGCAGGTTAACTATCGATGGTGCCCCTGTTGAACACCATGAGAGCTCTGTAGGGCAGGTTAACTATCGATGGTGCCCCTGTTGAACACCATGAGAGCTCTCTAGGGCAGGTTAACTATCAATGGTGCCCCTGTTGAACACCATGAGAGCTCTCTAGGGCAGGTTAACTATCAATGGTGCCCCTGTTGAACACCATGAAAGCTCTCTAGGGCAGGTTAACTATCGATGGTGCCCCTTTTGAACACCATGAGAGCTCTCTAGGGCAGGCCAACTATTGATGGTGCCCCTGTTGAACACCATGAGAGCTCTCTAGGGCAGGCCAACTATATTCAGTATTCTGAGGAATAGGTGTTGTTACCGATCTTCACCACCTGACCCGGTCAGTCAGGAAGTCCAGAACACAGTTGCAGATAGAGGGTTGTAGGCCCAGATCTGTGAGCTTTGTAACAAGGAGAACAGGACAAAACCAGCAACCTGAGAGCCACAGCAGAGAAGCCCATATCAGCATTCATACACTGCATTAAGTTAACCTGCTACTTGGAAGTAGACAGGAGCAGCTGGTGGCAGGATGGGACACAGATTTGAATGTGGGCAAGACCTAGAAGTCTTCACCAGTTTCTTCCAATCCAAAACCAGAAGAGACACACATCCAAACTCTGGACAACATGGATTACAGAACACTAAAACAACCACAAACAACGCCTACGGTGAATGTGACCAAATGAAAGCAGCTGATTGCAAGGTGCAACTAGAAAGGTAAGTGACACTGTCAATAGAAAAAAACAGCAAAAAAGCTGGCAAAAGACCCCTTTGAATTACAATGTTTTTATTTGGAATTTGAAATGTTGTCAGTTGTTTATGGAATAAAACTTGTTTTACCCAAACATACATATCAATAGTAAAACCAGAGACACTGATAATTTTGTAATTGTCTCCTAATCTTTTGCAGAGCTGTATTGATTGTAAGGGTGTCGATAATTTAACAAAATGTCTACTTAACTACCTAATGTTTTTAAGAGAATATTGTATTGAAATAAAAGTATGTTTGACGCCAAAATATGAATCATTGTTATTTTCTGCATTCACTTTTGCTGAATTTGATGATAGGTACCGTGCTAATACCTTTTGAGTTGAATGCATAGCTGTGATTGAAGCTTTTATTGTCTTTTAAAACACATACTCAAATTTTTGTTAAACAATATGGTAAAAAATGAAAATGGAATGCTTTGTTTCACGCCAATCGCACATTCTAACAATGTTTGTATAGTGTGATGACTTTAGGAAAGGCCAAGGCTGAAAAAAGTGTGGAAAAAGAAATAAATGTTGTGAGCAGAAATACACGTCCAATCTAGCCAAAGATAACCCGTTCTTAACTGGTTCTAAATCTCCATTAGGCAGACACCTAATTGATCCCAACTAAAATGGAGTAATGTTTTCACCTTCACCAACATGGCACGGTAGACGTGTATACTCATTTTCTCCAGTCGCATATTACCAGGGTTCTCCTAGGGGAGCACATCCGGTGGCGTTTCCTGTGTTTGTAAACGGAAAGAAATTGGAACTCGGGCGACGGGCGTCGAACCACGACAGACTAGGAAAATTAAAAGGTAAATAAAATTAAATAAGAATATCACCAACAATTTGGAATGGTGTATGTTTAGTCGTGTAACCGACGATATTAGCAAAATGCAGCCCTGTCTCTTAGTAAGAAGGAGTGAATGACAGACTTGTTGTGTAGACACTGGGGAGGGGGAGCTCGCGCATCGACCATCACCAATCTGTCTTTATCGAGGAATCTTGCTGTAACGTTTAGCTGCTCAACCGTCTTGGCTCTGCCTCGTCTTACCTCAATCCTGGTTTTATCCAATTCATCCAACTATGATGTGTTTATCCGGATCTAATCATATCGACATTACGTAAAGACATTACATTTGGATTTGAAGGTGTAAGGCAACTGATGTTTGCTAGATTGTGTGTCTGGCTAAGTGGAGGCCAACGCGTTAGCTACGTGTATGTACAAGCTAACGTTAGTTAGCATTAGCTTGTAGTCGCTCGATGTTTTGTTTCTGTGATTGATGAGAAACCTCATTGATTTGTTGGGTTAGTCGCTTAATTGTACGTTTTGACGATGTGGTATTTCTAACGTGTTTGCTAACTGAATGCGTCTGTTAATGTTAAGTCCGCATTAGCGTTATGATGATGCCTTGTACTGTTGGCATATTTAATTAACTAACTACTGTGCCTTGCTAGGTCGTTACCTAACTAGGCTGGGGTTTACAAGCCATCTTCACGATAGTACTGTATAAATACCAGACTTTACTAACTTGTTCATCTTATCTTCTGCTACATGCAGTTTGTCGGCTAACACTCTTAAGGCTGCTAAAAGATAGCTTAAGGCTTTCCTTGGCATCTTTACTCTAGCCTCGACATTGGAATGCCTAGTATGTGAGTGCCACAGTTTCATTTAGAAAAAAGTGTTTAAGGAATATGCCTGCCTATTCAAAAATTTGTTTTCAAACGGTATCAGCTCGTTTTTCTAAATGAATTACTGTACAGTACATGTTGTATTGCCCTAACACGTCTTTGGGACTTGGCAGGTGTAACTTTCCAAATCTTAATTCATACTGCTAACATTTTTTAACGACAAAGACAAACAAGCATTTACTCAAATTACAGTGTACACTTGCTTGTAGATGCTTGTTTTCAGTTGTGTGTGTGTGTGTGCTTGAAGCAGTTAACATTTTTGATCCGATGTAGGTATTACCCCAAATCTAATTTAAAATGATAACAGGTATTGAATGTATTTTTCATGTTTGTCCACATCCTCTTCCTCAGTTTTAGTGCTAGATGAGTGAGGTGGGTGTGGCCTCCCGTCAGACTGACCATCCTGATTGACGGATCCCTGGATGACCTTGTCCCCGCCCCCGTCCCCGCCCTCACATACACCGTTCTTACTGCAATGTCACACCTGCCCAGCAGCTCAGTCCGCGACCATATGAAATGGGTTTGTTTTTTTTCAACAAAAAAAAAATTCTAAATGTTAAATGGCAACAAACATAATGCCTTTTATTAGGCTACGTGATATCGTTTGTCACTCAGGATGTTGTCGTCATATTTCTTTAAAATTATATTTTCAGTCAGTTTTGGGTGAATGTAATACCATTTGCGGTCATTGGCTTTGGTTATTTTTGCTCTCAGCCTGGATCGAGTTGTGTAATGTGTATTGAATAGCTCCCTAACTTGGGCTTTTTTTGGTTCCTAGGCGGGGTTGCTTGGCTGTGAGGCTGTTCTCTCCAGTATGGCCCTGATGCAGGCAAGCTCCATGGCTGGCCCGCCCAAGAAGATGATGGCTCCGCTCGGCCATGGACCTCCCCCACAGAGGGATGGTCCAGACCGGGGTCCTCAGAGCCACATGATCCTGCCGTCCGGAATGAGCTGTCCACCCCTGGTTAGGGGGCTTTGGGGCACTGCCAATGGGGAGGCGGGGACAGCTGTGTATCATTAGCTAGGTTTCCATCCAATTTGAAACTGCATTAGAAAATTAGCAACATTTTTTGCCAGTGGTGTTTCCATTGTACTGATTTGTGCTGGTTGACCAGCTTTGAGTGAAGTAGTGCACATTAAACAGACTATTTTATGTGCCTAATGCATGTTTTTCTGTCTTACGTATGGATAGCCTAAAAGAGAACTATATTTCTTCCAAGCACAGTCTACCATTAATCACTTCACCATATTTGATATATTTTGAATGATGTGTTTTCCGGTGGGTCTCCGTATCCACAGCTAGGATTAGGCCTATACATGTGGGTTTAATACCCATAGATGCACTACTATGAAAAATGTTTTCATATCAGCAAATCATTCTGTGACTCCCAAATTTACTTTGATCAAATGCATTTGATGGGAAACTCACCACCGCCTCATTTCCAACATGTATTTTATTTGCATTATACGATTGGATGGAAACCTGGTTAGTCTTCCACTAAAATATCAAAACAAAGGAAAATAGACATTTTAAAGTGTGTGTGTGTGTGTTTGTGTGTGTTAATATGACAATATTTGTTGTGACATTTTATTGCATTTCATATTATTAGAAAGTAAGCAACCAATATGTGAAATTTGTTGACAGATTCTGTGGATAATCATGTTGACAACTAAACCCATATTGCAATCCTCTGGATCACTAAATACATTATAGGTTATGGGCTGGCTAGGTAAATAAATTTTACTGCAGTGGATATAGTATTACAATTGCTTGAAATGTATTTTACAAAGTTGAAGATCAGTTCTCTGGCGGAAATTATTTATCTGATTGCTATGCAGCCTTTGAAAGATATCAGAAAAAGGTGATGGAATAAAGTAATGGTCAATGACAGTGGAACATAGAATGGCCACAGTAGACTGGGTCAATCACGTTCAGATTGTCATGTTGTGTCACCCGGTTGCTAGACCACGGTTACCCACAATGCACCTAGGATGTCTGTATAAAAGGAGCATTAACTACAAACTGCTTTGCATCGTGATAGTATGACAGAAGTGGATTATCTAATGGTAAATTTTATACTTTGCCAAAATGTTAATGAAATATATACTTTGTCATGACAATGTAGATTGATGTGTTCTGGCCATTACCATCTATTGGCTAATTTAGTGATCTGGAGTACAATTAGTTTTTTTAAAGCGTAATGAAATGTGATCGTGTGGTATCCATCATCTCCATTCTGAAACATTCACCAATGGACCATATAAAATCAGAGTCATGGTAGAACAATATGACTCACAGACCATATGCTTTCCCCAAATGTAATGCTTTGTGTATCTGGGGGTGGATTATTCCTTTAAGAATATGACAGGTTATGTGCAACGATCAAAGTTAAGCGTTAACAAATGTAATACTTTCATTTACACTAAACAATAATATGAATGCAAAATGTATAGCTTTGCTCTATTTAATGTATATATAATATTTTATAAGCACAAAAATCATCTAAATCGTTATGCACAAATAGCGAGCATTTCTCTTTTGCCAATATTTATCCACATGACAGGTATATGAAAAAGCAATATGTTTTTTTTTCAGTGTACTTGCATTTATCCTCCAGCTTAAACCTTAAAAGATTCTATTGGAGTTGAAGTTGTTTTTTAATTTGATATCGTTATATAATGGTTTAAAAAAATAACTTGGTTTCTGTACTGAAACATGCATATCAGTGTGGTATTTCGATGTAAAGTGTCAGGCTATTTGAAAAGCAGCTGTTTTCTCCCCCTGGCAGGCTGAGTCACAACCCTCTCTCCCTCTTTTCTGTGCTCATCAGCTTATCCGGAAGGAGGGCGACTTCCACACCCCGCGTCTGCTGGATGAGAAGGAGATGAGGGCCAATGAAGAAATGCAGCTGAAAAAGAAGAACAGGAAGTCAGGAACACCCTGTAAAGTGCGAGAGCAGGACGGGAGGGGGGGAAAGGTCAGAGACTGAAGTTTAATGCAAAATGACCTCTTGGTCTGTCTTTGCTATGAAAATGGACTGATAGTGTTGCTGGGAGGCTGGCTATGTATGCTTTCACTGGTAATTCTGACTTTTATCTTCGCTGCTTTGAGTGTCCACATAGTCGGTCTGGAGGTGGGGGAGGGGTGCAGAGGGGGTGGGGCTATCTGGAGAGGAAAGGGGGAGGGTAACACTAACTGTTCTTATGTGACAGAACGGATACAGCTAGTGATGGTCAAACAAACCTTCATTGCTGTTCTTCTAGCAGCAGGATGTAATGCTGGCAGCACTAACTCTGATTTTCTTTTTCAAAATAAAAGCCACATTGAAATTTAACACATTGCATGGCATTCCAACAATGGCCTTTATTTTGACAAAGGAAATCCAAAGGAGTGCTGCCAGCATATTTTGCTGCTAGAAGAACAGCAATGAAGGTTTGTTAGCCCATCTCTATAAGCGGCAGTGTGTGTTTGTACAGTCTAACACAGCTGTAGGTTTGGTGCTCATTAAATGGCCAAAATGTTAGTGAATGTTTGAGGTTTTTCTTTATGGAATGTTTGTAGGGAAACACTTTTGTACTGAATTTCTATTCTGTCCAATCCTGCCTAGGTGGTTGTTGTGGACGAGAATGGGAACTGTCCTATTTCTAAAGTGCAGAAGAACTTCATCTGTGATCACTGCTATGGAGCATTTAGGAGTGGCTATCACCTGAAGAGACACATCCTGATTCACACAGGTACGTGTCCCAACAACAAAGGCCACACATCAGTTAGGGACATTTATTATAATGCCTAGATAATACTGTAGGAAATAGATCAATGGGAAAACAGAAAGACTTTGGATTAAGTGACTTTTAATTTGAAGTTTATCAGATGGCATCTTAACAGAGCTTGTCTAGTGTCAGATTTTGATGAACAGTTTGTGGTGTTCTCTGTGGGGACCTTTAACTAAAACTGATACTTTTCGGTTTAGGGGAGAAGCCGTATGCTTGTGGCATATGTGACATGAGGTTTATTCAGCGTTACCACCTGGAGAGACACAGCCTCATTCATACGGGTAGGCGTCCTCTCACCCTACCCATCATCCAGTAAACAGGCTGCACCCCATCCCCAGTAGGGTTTTCACTCTTCTATTTGTCATTCAGACAGTCATTTCCAACAAAGCTCAAATTCCTTTTGCCATATTTATATGAAAGAGTGGGGTTATCATCACAATGAAAGAGTGGGGTTATTACAAGTGTAAAAATGGTCCCCGAACACCACTGAGTAAATTGACCACAGGAGGTTGCACAAAGAGCTCAGTTTTAAGACAATGTTGCTTTAGCTATGTAAAGCATCTGTTTAACAATAGGTTATTTTATTCCACTATAACATTGTAGTTAGAAGGTAATGAATGGACATCAAGTGACTATGATATACTTTTTTGTTAGATATTTAGTAATATTGGTAAGTAAACCTTTTGAGGAGAGCCATGTAGCAGGGATTGACATTAACGCTTGTCTGGGACAAGTAAAAATAATTGTTGGATTGTACAAGTGGAATGTACACTGCGTTAGCCATTGCACTCTGAATGCACAGTGATAACACAGATCTCTGTTTATACACAGTGCAAGTGCTCATTCACTGAATACGTCATAAAAAATTTTACTAAAGTATGCGTATATAAATATTGGATTTACAACCCCCACTTCTGAAAAAGTTGGGACAGTATGGAGAATGCAAAAAACAAATAGTCATTTAAAAATTCAATTCACCCTGTACCATATTGAATTGAATTTGATGTTTTACGTTGTGAATGTATTTTATATTTGACAATAACAATAATTTCAAAATTGATGACTGCTACACCAAAAAAGTTGGGGTAGTTGACTGTTTACCACTGTGTAACATCTCCTTTTCTTTTAATAACACTTGATAAGCCTTTGGGCACTGAAGACACCAGTTGGTTAAGTGTAGCAAGCAGAACCTTCCCCCATTCATCCATTATTTGAAATGTTGGCTTGTCGAACCACAAAACACGATTTCACTGTGCTACTGTCGATCTCAGAAAAGACAGATCCCAGAGAAGTTGGTGGCGTTTCTGGACAGTGTTGATATATGGCTTCTGCTTTGCAAAGTAAAGCCTTAACTTACATATGTGGATGCAGCAGCGAATGGTGTTGACTGACAAAGGTTTACCAAAGTATTCCCAAGCCCATGTCAGGATATCCATTACAGAATCGTGACAGTTTTTAAGAAAGTGACGTCTTAGGGATCGGAGATCACGCACATTCAGAAGTGGTTTTCGGCCTTGATGCATTTAGACCACTGAATTCCTTGACACTTTTAATCATATTGTGCACTGTAGAAAATGAAATTCCCAAAATTCTACTGATTTGTGTTTGGGAATGTTTACTCAAAGTTTTGGATAATTCACTGACGCATTCTGTTGGCAGATTGGCAAACCTCGACCCATTCTTGCTCTTGAAGGACTAGGCCTTTTTGGAGGCTCCTTAGATATTATGATTTACACGATTGCCTCACCTGTTTCACATCACCTTATTTCAACTTGTCCTATCGGTATTAGTCCTAAATTTCCCGTCAGAACTTTTTTGGAAATTGTTTGGTTGCTTTACTTTTATTTTACCAGGTAAGCTGACTGAGAACACTTTCTCATTTGCAGTAATGGCCTGGGGAGAAGGGGGGGTGGGAATTAATTAGCCAATTGAAAGATAGGGATGATTAGGTTGCCATGATGGTATGAGGGCCAGATTGGAAATGTGTCCAGGACACCAGGGTTACCACACCTACACTTACGAATGGTGCCATGGGATCTTTAGTGACCACAGAGAGTCAGGACACACAATTAACGTCTAATCCGAAAGACGGCACCCTACGCAGGTCAGAAGACATAACTTTCCTGGGGCATTGGGAAGGATCTTTAGACCAGAGGGAACAGTGCCCCCTACTGGCCCTCCAACACCACCTCCAGCAGCACTGGTCTTCCATCCAGTGTTGCATGCATCAATTTTAAAATAAATGTTTACCATAAAAATCATGCAGTTGATTAAGTAAAACATAAAATAACTTGTCTTCATGCGTTTTTGTTTAAATATAAGTCAAATTACATTTACAGATCACTCCCCTTTTTTTTTCATTAGCATTTTCCATACTGTCCCAACTTATTGGGAATTGGGGTTGTAATGTATATACCGCTCTATTACTGCGATATTGAAATTATTTCAGATGTTTAATACTCTTACGTGTTTTATTCAACTGCACATGACAGTAGACAAAACTGAATGAGCGACAGCGTCAGAAAGAGAGTAAGAATTTAGAAGCTTTGCACAAGTGAATGTTTCTTGAAAATTAGACTTCATTCCAAATTACTTGGTTTCTGACTTTGTTTAATGTACCTGCATGAATGAAGAGTTTGCATTGCATATGCGTGAAAAGAATAGTCAAATTCAAGATAGTTACAGATATTTGCCCAAAAAATTAACTCTGTTACCATGGTAACAGAGGTATCTAAAACATTTGTATCACCTCTTATGTCTCGGTCACAAATGTTTACAGAAATTCAGCAGTATACCATGTTATTTGTAACTGGGAATACATACATTATTTGAGAATGTATTTGTAATCTGAGTGACTGTTAGATATCTTTTATCCATCTGTGACAAAAATGTTATTTTAAGGCCGTGTTGTAAATGTGATGGCACTTCACATTGAATTGGTGCTTTTAAGAGCAATTTAACTGGCTATTCTTTATAGATTATGTTATAAATAATATTTATAACATAATCTATGTATGTTCTAGATTATGTGAGAAAATACCTTCAGTAGGGAAATTATACAAACTGAGGACAAGTATGTAACGTTAAGTACAATAAAGTTAAATAAGAACAATGATAATACAGTAGATCAGTGGTTCTCAACTCTGGTCCTGGGGACCCACTGCCCTGCATGTTTTAGATGTCTCATAGCTTCACCACTGAGGCTACCAGGTATTTATGAGTATAGAAGTAGGTGTTGGAGCAGGGAGACATCTAGAACATGCAGGGCATTAGGTCCCAGGGACCGGAGTTGAACACTTCTGTAGATCACATATCCATTTAAATACATATAAGCTTATATTATTACTACCAAAATCTTTACCGTTTTAGAAAAGAATACATCATATTATTGGACAGATTAACTATTACTTCGCGCCCTGTGTGGAATTCAACCAACGTGGCAGGCCTTTCAAACTGTTTTACTTTTTATTTTTTATTTTACTTACCTCAAGTAAGCTGGCTGCACAACGCGGCAGGATACTTCCACGAAATGGAAAATGTAGACAACTGGAATCGTCATCATTTTTCCGCCTGCCACAAACCACCATTATTTTTGTGTACCCCCATCATCAATGCGCATATTTAGGAATAGCTGGTTTAATCTAATCAGCACGTCTGGGCAGGCAGGAGGGTTGGGTGTTTAAAATTAGTAACACATTGACTAGCTGAGTGCCAATCAATGTCTGGGTGAGGTGAGGATGGTGTCACCTTTCTATAATAATGATGCACGCTTTGTGAGGGTGTGTGCAATACTGATTATTTTTTAAACAAAAGAAGATATTTGCACGTTGTATGAGGGTGCGCACTAATCGCGGGAGCGCGTTTTATGCACTAAAATACTGTAATTACAATACTTAAAACTACTGCTTCGGACAAGTAGTTTTTGCTATCGTAGCATACCAGGCTTATTTGTTCAAAGGAAAAATGGGCAATAAAGTTAATGTCAACCCCTTCATGTAGCCTCTTATATTGGTAAAGAAAACACTTTGGAAACTAAATGCTTTTCAAGTTTGCATTTTTATTTAAAATATAAAACAAATTGCTTCAGATTACAGTAATATTTTTCCAATTTGGTCTTTTATTCATTATTGTAAATCTAGCCCATTTAATCAAATTTGTTAGTTGTTAGAAATTAGAAATTTGGCATTACATTTTACATATTCTGTGCAAATTGAATAGCTAATATTTGTATGCTCTGTGTGTGTAGGGGTGAAGCCGTACGCTTGTTCCATGTGTGACATGAGGTTTTTCCAGCGTTACCACCTGGAGAGACACAGCCTCACTCATACGGGTATGCGTTTTCTATCCATGCCCATCTCACATAAAACAAGCGGCCCATTTTACACCCGTTTGTCATAGAGCGTCCTCTCAGTAGAAATGTATTGTATAAAATGATAAAGCTATTTTACCATGGCAATCTGGCAGCCTCGGAGGTTCAGCACCAGAGCAATTTTTAATCTGCGAACAAAACAATATGCTTTTCGTATTAGTAGAAATGCAAACTTGTACAAAATATATGCCTTTATAAATATACCTTCAAAACTGAAGACTAAAATGTATAATCTTTTAGTCTTTCCCACAAAGGATTAGTCCCTTGATGTCCACACAGTCAGATGACTTGCCTGTTGTTTTTCATCGCTAGATAGTACAAATGTTATAGAAAAGTTGCTACAAATTGTTACTGAGGATTGTTTTGTCAGTTATATGGACTGATTTATAGACTGGACAGCATCACAAAAAATGTTACATGTGCATTGAGGGCAAAAGGCTGTGGTAGAATTTTGAAAGTTCAGATAACTATAGCAATAATAATAAGCTACCTTGTGTCGAATCGTAAGTTGTAATTTTCAGCTTGCTGTGTCTTGTATTGATACCTTGTTTTGAGGTGTTTTGATTAATGTCACGTCTAGGTAGATAATCAATGATTCTAACAATTTTATGTTTTCAGTTAATACTTAGGAACTAAATAAATGAAGTTGTCAGCAATCTGAGCCAACCACAGTTGTTTTGCCCCAGTGTTGCATGCGCATTAGTTCTTGTGCTGAAACATCTGCCCATCCATAGAAACAAAAACTAGTTCATGTTATTGTTAAATTGGTGTTAGCCTGCTTTAATTAAACTGCCGTGTTGTAGATTCATTCATTTTATTGCTTTTAAACCCAAATTGAGTATTTGGTTGTGTTAATTGAACTTAACTAGGCAGGATCAACCATTCTACTTCTAGTACAACAATTTAGTCCTTACATTTTAGTGAATTTCATATATGGTTGTAGTTCAGGACATGGAAATGATGTCTTTCATATTTTTCAGTAAAAGCACTTAGCTAATATATTGATACTCTGTGTGTGTAGGGGTGAAGCCATACGCTTGCAACATGTGTGACATGAGATTCTTCCAGCGTTACCACCTGGCGAGACACAGCCTCATTCATACGGGTAGGCGTCCCCACTCACCATAGCTCTTAAATAGAATAGCATTGTACAGCTAACAAGGTTTTCTAAATAAAGTGAATAAACAAGCTCCATGGCCATACATATAGATTTTTATCTCGGGCGCTTTGATTACTTTATGATTTATATCAATCGGATTGTATTTATTTAGACATTATCATCCTAGAAAATAATCTCTACAAGTTCTTCTTTTTAGAAGAGACAAATTTGTGGATATTTTAAAACCAAGACGTTGGCAGCTAGCTCAGTGTTTATGCTCTGTGTGTGTAGGGGTGAAGCCATACGCTTGCAACATGTGTGACATGAGGTTCTTCCAGCGTTACCACCTGGCGAGACACAGCCTCGTTCATACGGGTATGGGCCATTCACCAAAACCTTCTGACAAATGGAACACACTGAAGTGCCAATTAAGCGCTTCCTTACGTTTAATTTGTGAAAACTGGCCTATAGCCCACAGAAAGCAGTTCTGAAACTGCAAAATACAAGCAGCCCTTTAGCAGCTGGGTGCATTTATTAGGATAGTGTATTCATTAACATGAGGTGTATATTCAAATGGCTTTCAGGGACATTGGGAATTGCTTTTGTATTTCTTTATAGCAATTATATTGTATTGAATGCATATCAACTGTGTTGAATAATGTCTGTGCAGGATTTGCATGGCTGTTGTGACGTCTCAGATATTTATTCCTGCTGCCGTTCCTCTGACCTGGTTGGCTTTCTTCATTGTGTCAAAATGAGTCTAGTTTAAAATAGGGCAAGACGCAGACCTTTTAAAAGTGTGTGCTCTGTGTACATAGGGGTGAAGCCATTTGCTTGCTCAATGTGTGATCAGAGGTTTTTCCAGCGTTACCACCTGGCAAGACACAGTCTCAAACATACGGGTATGGGTTCGCTCACCGTACCCATCTCACATGTAGGCTTCACTAGGTACACAGTCAATACCTGTCTCACAACTTACATGATAAACTCAACAACATGTATGGGTTCATTTGCTCACAAATACTGCAGATGGACACCAAGAAACAATTCATCTAAACAGTTAATGTTTGGTTGCGCTGCGGCTGTACTTTTTCTAAAGCGTCCATAGTTTTTTGTCTGGCTCAATTCAGCCCCAGTTAATACATCCATGGTGTTCTTGAAACACGTTTGATATACTCACATGATTGGTATAAGTGCAATTTTATTTTATTTTATTTAACCTTTATTTAACCAGGTGGGCTCGTTGAGAACAAATTCTCATTTAAAACGGCGACCTGGCCAAGATAAAGCAAAGGTGCAAGTACAGACAGAGTTACACATGAATACAAATACACAAGAATAACACAATGGGTCGGGTAAGGGAGAAAGATAGAAAAGTGCAGTTTTACTGGTTCGGGTTGATTCTAAAGTTGGCCGCTCTGTGTGTACGTAGGAGTGAAACCGTACGCTTGCTCCATGTGTGACATGAGGTTCTTCCAGCGTTACCACCTGGCGAGACACAGCCTCACTCATACGGGTAGGCCGTCTGCCCACTGTGACATCTTTCCGTACATTATTAGAATCGCTGAGGCAACATTACTCAGTATGATGTGAAGTCCTTATAAAGCCCTGCCCCAAAAAACCCCCAAAAATCAGAATATTGTTTTGGGTGTCCTTGTTTTGGTAATCCTTTCCCCTTGTCAGGCTTAAAGTGAATAAAGAGGCTTTGTTGGAAACTACTGTCCCCTGAGAAAATCTCCATGTTATTTTATACAAGAGAATTATGTGATTGTATTAAGAATGTGTTATTCATCCTCTAACAAATTCCTCATGTTAGCGCCTATTTATAATCAAAGGGAGACATTGTAACCAGACAGGCTTTGGTTGTATAGGGATGCACCAATTGATTGTGCAGTGGCAGACTCCAGTAGCGTGGGTCAAGTTCAAATCTGGTGAAACATTGTTTTTTGACATCACGATTGTCGTTCCCATCATTTCCTGTACCTGCAAATGAACATAGCATTAAGAGAATCATAGAATTCTGGCTCACGTGTTTCACATTGGAAATTTGATCTTCTCGCAATTAGGCATTGAAAGGTTGAGATCAATAGCCAATCGCCTGTTATCAGGCAAAGATCAGCCAATCGATCTGTGCATCCCTAGTTTTTTGTCTTTAGAGAAACGCATTGTATATGTAATTGCAAACCGAGGGACAGTTTATGAAACATGGATTTTTATTTAATTGCCCCTGTAGGTGGTGCATGAAATGTATAGAAGACGGAATATGCAATTGCATATTTTAAAACTACGACAGAAAGATAGCTAATGTTTGTATGCTCTGTGTGTTTAGGAGTGAAGCCGTATGCTTGTTCCATGTGTGACATGAGGTTTATTCAGCGTTACCAGCTGGAGAGACACAGCCTCACTCATACGGGTATGTGTCCTCACTTTGTATCCCTGCTTCTTGGTTCACTTTGGCTTGGCAGATGTCATGTATGAGTCTACTGCATTGTGTTGCTTAATGATTTCCCTGTTTCAAATTTGAGTATATTGGAATGGCTGCATCAAACTCAAGTTTGGCTTGATAAAGGCGTTATTCAGTGATCAGGCTAAATCGCAGTAACAATACTTAGACATGTTTTTGTTTTCTTAAAACAATGTTGAATATTGTACTCCGTTTGCAGATCATTTCTAAGTTTAACTGTTCGTAGAGAACTGAAATCATGGCAGAGCATTAGTAAATTGACATCAGATCATGTTTGGCAAAAAGGTTTAAAACAGGGTAAATAAATCAATTTAATCAAGTCCCAAGGTAATCTTTCAACCCCCATGTTGGAGTTGAGCTTAATCTTGGTAACATGCAAAGCTTTAGGCTAGCTACATAGGTCTTTTAAAAATGTCAAATGGAAGCCAACTTAGGCAGAAGAATCTGACAGGAATTTGAGACGTCACAATAGCATGACAAAATCACATGGTTGTAACAATGTGTTTTGTGTTTAAATGTGTACCAACTGCCTAAAATTTTCTAATCTAGCCTACATATACAACATGACTTCAAACCAGCATTTTCACCCAAATTTCAAACCTGAATCATTAATTTTGTTGGTTTATTAGCTAAACATTTGGTATCATTAAAAGCTAGTTGCCTCACCTAGGGATTTTGAACTATCGTTGTATCTTAAGGCCTTACCATTTTAACCTTGCCCCTTTTCATTAGAAACAGCCCCACTAAGAAAACTTATTGGCTACTGAAATTATGTTTTTGGATTAGTAAATTGCAGCTATTTTTAAAAACTGAAAATTAGCTGTTGAAAAATTCCGGAACATTGCTAAGCTGACTTAGCTACAGTGAAGTTAAGATCGATTATTTTTGGCAGTTGAACGTTTTATATATACTAAAGTTGGTGCTCTGTGTGTATAGGGGTGAAGCCATTTGGTTGCACCATGTGTGACAAGAGGTTCTTCCAGCGGTACCACCTGGCAAGACACAGCCTCACTCATATGGGTAGGCACCTGCTCATTTTATCCTGTCATGCAACCCTATATACAGGGACGGCAGGATTTAAAATAAATAAACTTTAAGGACAAAAAAGATTCACAGGTTAAATATTTGAAAAACTAAAGTCAGCTGAATTTCCGTTAAGATGAGAAGTTAGTTTTTGCCACCAGGTGACATCATCAGCTCATGTGATGTGTTGTGTTTGTGGACTAAAGCATTGATAAACAGTCCAAAAAGTCGAAAACCTTCAAAGATTTTTGTGAATTCATTGTTTTACATCAGACTGCATCACTCCTAGATTCTCACCTTGCAACTGATCTGGCCGGTACGATGTACGACTTTATTATTACCACCTGGATATTTACTTTTCAGATATCTTTGGTGTGTCACATTATGTCACTGTTTCAAGATTTGTGGCCACCATGCGTGATCCCACTTGCAATCAGACGGTCAAATATCAAGTTTATTTTTTGACCCAGTCGGATAATGGAGCTCTTCTCAGATAATTCCATTCAGTTGAATCCATGAAGAATTAATGAGCACAAAAACAGTTGCTTCTGAAGGCAACTTGTTACAGAACAGCTGCATGGAAACTCATTAGCACTTATGTAAAAGAGTGAGCTTTTTTGAGTTTCGGCTTAGTGTTGGTTTTAAGTTGTTCTTTTAATAACAAAACAAAAAATTGCATGGAAGATTAATAGAAAAGAAATAATGGGTTGCAATACATTTTAAAGTAATCATTATAATATTGGTAATACCTTGCAAGCATCACTTTGGTAGGTGGGAAAAATTAATTAAATAAATGTTGTATAACTTTGCCTTGCTTAACAGTTATGCATTCATACAAAAGGCAACAACAATCCAATTAAACATTATTCATAATTTTCTTTGACAACAACATATAGCCATATTTAGCTTTAGGCAAGAGCTGTGAAGACTGACTTTGCTCTCCAACATAAATTTATTAATTTCAATTGTTCAATTCAATTGTTGCTGTACATTGACTCTCCCTGTAGCAGAAGGATGCTTGTTCTCTGCAGACAGCATTTACATTAGATTAGACAAAACAATTGTTCTACAAAGTTAATACCTATTTCACGTTCACTATAGCTTTGATAATGGAAAATCCTTTAAAAAAATCGGAGAAATTTGTAATATGATGGTAATTATTTTCCTTTATAAAGAATCCCTGTGCTACATTTTAGCCCAGTCAAACTTCAGAGATCCTGCTATTAGAAGCACAGATATCCAGGGAGTTGTCAAATCTAGCACCAAAAAAGCTTGGATTAAATTGGTTGGACTATTCTCCAGCTAACCTTGTAGGAAACCCATTTGATGTACCATAATCACCACAGACCAGACTGATGAGTGCAGGTGGAGGTCTGGTGCTCTGATGTAGGACAATGTGTGGATTACATTGTAGTCGAAGGAGGAACCAGCTACCAATCTGTTTAAAATTATCCTTGTTGAACATTTGAGGCACTGAAACAATACATTGATGCTCTGTTGGTTTAGTTGTGAAACCTTACGCTTGCACTCTGTGTAATGAGGTTTGTTCAGCGCTACCACCTGTCCTCAAACATACGGTTATGGGCCCACTCACTGTACCCTTATATAGAAACTACTTTAGGTTTCCATAAAAAAAAATTAAATCACAGATACCACAAATAAAATGTAGGACTTTCGTTAAATATTTGATATATTGACTTTATGTATACATTTTTTGACACATTTTAAGAGTGATGTCTGAAAGTATGGGCTTGTTTAAAGGATTTGTGCTACTTTTCTTTGTAGAAATTATATATTGCATCATTGCTATGGTGTAAATGTCCAGTACTTTTATGTTATTTGCCTAGACTATTTTATTTATGTTTGTCTTTTTCTAGGCCGTGTGAATGTGTTAATTCTAGAACCACCCTCTGATAATTTCATAATCTTTAGTGTTGATATTCTTAGTGTTTTACGTGAGCTGGCAGATTGAGCCCCTTTTAGCTGAAAGTTCCTTTCTCAGAAAGAAACATCTTTGTTTATTTGTTCTTTATGCTTAAAATGTACCTTCAACCATGGGACAATGACTAATCTGTGTTAAAAGGTCTGCAAACTGCCATTATGTCAGATCATGCCAGGAGTAACGCTTTTACCTGATCAAGTGAATTTATGTCATGTAATCTCGTTCCCAGACAGTTCAGCCCCAATATGTGGGAGGTCGAACTGGTTGAACTTCGCTTCAAACGTGACCTTCATTAGCCTATAAGAGTAACTCCAGCAATTGGCAGGGCATTAGCCATAAATCTAATCTGCAAACCGATCTCTCACTACACTCTCCTCCATGTGTGTTGTACATCGCTAAATTTGTCTAAAATTAAATGATTAAAATATTACTTAGCAAGGTTCCTTCCAAAGGACCATGTGTTTTGTACAATAACCTGGGGACGAGGTTATATGGCATGCAACTAATAGGAAATATTTTTTTAAAATGTGTATACCAGAAAAGTGCTGTCAGGCTTCATGTTAAATATTGGTAGTTTAATGTAAACTACCCTTGAGTTCACACCATTCATAAAATAGCCTTTTTTACGACCCAACACAAATGAGTTAATCTAATGTGTTGTACGAGATGTAGTATAATTCCTTCTAGTGCAATATTCAGACATCTGCGAGTAGATGCTGTGTGCAATTGTGTTTTATCATAATAATGTTTCATTGTCCAATCCTACCGAAAGTGTCAACACTTTTTGATATTCCCCAACTGTTGAAGATTCACTCAGGGTCAGTGCCTTGGAAGTGTTTAGATAGGTCGATGCTACTTATATAGTTTTATATTAGTTTAGTGTACCTGTGCATATACTTCATCTGATTAGTGGAAGACATAAATTGCCGGAGAGTGCGGCATAACGTAATATGATGTTCTGTGTGCATGTAGGGGTGAAGCCGTACGCTTGCACCATGTGTGACAAGAGGTTTTTCCAGCGAGACCACCTGCGGAGACACAGCGTCACTCACATGGGTATGGGTTCGCTCACCGTACCCTCGTCATTTAGCCAAAGCTGAACCCCAGGGGTTGATCATTTACCCTATGTTAGCTGCTGAAACAATCAAGGATGGCCAAGAAAACTATTTGTTTTTGATCAAATTAAATTTTTGATTGTTGCTATATCATAATGTTGATCTTTTAAAGGGTTATTACCATCTACAATCTTTGTACATTTTAATGGAAAATAGGGATGCTTCCTTGCCTGATTGTTGCTTATGGGCCAAGAGACACTGGAATCCACGGCCATTACTATATTCGCTAGCAAAAATTGTAATACACGTGAGCATGGATTAAGTTGTAATATTTTCCTTTTTAAAATCAGCATGTTGATAACAATATTGAATGTAAATGTCATGTGTTTCTGATGCTGAGCTTCATCCAGGAGCAAATTCTTACATACTCAGCTACGACTTACATCCGAAACAAAACATTTTATTGGCCATCCTTAATTCGTGTACATTTGTTGTACCCACACTTACTTGTTAGTTTACAAAAACCGCAAGCTATTGAGGTGGAAGTCAAATGTGATGGTTCAGGGTGGATAGCCTGGGAGTTCTGGCGCATTCGGTGCTACTCCCAATGGTTATTACTGGTGGGAGTCTTGGGCCTTTGTAAATACAGGCACATTTTTAAGGCGCTACATATCGTGACTGACAGGCATGAAAAAAAATCACAAAAATGTAGGTTTGATTTTATATTCTGTTTGCCCCATTGTCAATGTAAGCAAACTAGTAAATTTGCTTAGCCATAAAGCCTAAATGGGTTCAAAAAATTTTCAGAATGCCGAATTCAAAAGCACTTTTAAAATCACTCATTTACAAATTCAGTAACTCGGAAATAGAACAATTCGATATAACGAACACTACTATTGACATCAGTGGTGAATCGGAATCAATTTATTGCACATGTATACACCTAAGTTGAATATAATTTTCTGTGTGTACAGCGGTGAAGCCATTCGCTTGCACCATGTGTGACAAGAGGTTTTTTCAGCGCCACCACCTGCAGAGACACAGCGTCACTCACATGGGTATGGGTCAGCTCACTGTCATTAACATCCGGTTACACCCCAACCCGAGCGTACACAGTTGCCAATCTTAAAATGCTAGCAACTGCACACATTCAGGAGGGCCAATAAAATCTAATTAGATTAGGGTCATATCAAATTTTAGATTGTTGGATAAATTGGGATTGTAGAGTGCGACAATGTTGGTAAAATTCTGAGGGGATTTCAATAATGTTGTTAACACTGTGGAGTGATTGTAATAATGTTGGTAACACTCTGTTGGGAATTTAATAGTAAGCGAACACAAGTGTGTCATCAGCAAAATTGAAATTTTTACATTTTATTGGCCACCCTTAATTCATGCACCTTGTCAACAACTCTTTGATAAACACACCCAACAACCGCAAGCTATTGAGGTGGTGGAATATTTAGACCCCTCGGGGTGGAATACCCTGGATGCTATTTACACGAGTGATTCAAAAGAAATCACTACTATAATTGTATAAACCTGATGGTACTGTTGGAGGAATTCAATGGACAGACAGGAGAAATAATCCATTGTTCCGTGTGTAGGGGTGAAGCCGTTCGCTTGCACCATGTGTGACAAGAGGTTTTTTGAGCGCCACCGCCTTCGGAGACACAGCGTCACTCATATGGGTATGGGTTCATTCACTGTACCCATGACATTAAGCATATGGGTATGGGTTCATTCACAGTACCCATGACATTACAATCTGGCTACACCTGAACACTAGTGTACCTACCCTTTTACACCACACACTTCTTTCATTAAACCAATAGTAACAAAGGAAGCCCTGGAATACCTCTATTTGCTTTATTGTGTTCTGCCGTTTTTGTTGGGATAGTTGGTTTTCCCCACACATGAATCACAGGCTTTGATTTATGGCCGGCAGGTCTTCTACATTTTGGATAGCACACTGCACATTTTTTTAATTTCGAGTAATACCTTGCGCAGATATGCTACGATTAATAGCTAACAACATTTTACATCCATTGTATTTTTTAAGGCAGGATTTGAACCGGCTCATAGACCATTTCTGAGGTTTTTTAGTAGTCCATTAATATATCTGAGGTTAATATTTATAGAGATTAAGACATAAATATGTTGTGTGTGTGTGTAGGGGTGAAGCCATTCGCTTGCACCATGTGTGACAAGAGGTTTTTTCAGCGCCACCACCTGCAGAGACACAGCGTCACTCACATGGGTATGGGTTCATTCACCGTACCCATGACATTAAGCCAAATCTGAAATCTAGTATACAGAGTTGGATGGATTTCTATTCCAGTAATATAAAAAGAAATCTATAGAGAATTTACATATATTCCTTTGAATAGGTTGGATATGAAATAAACTTTTAAGACTTTTATATTGACAGCAGTAGCTTAAAATATAAGATGAGCTCAGATGGATGCACATTATATTGGAAGAATTTAGTGATGGATTCTGAGAACCTAAGTAATATCATCTTCTGTGTGTGTAGGGGTGAAGCCGTACGCTTGCACCATGTGTGACAAGAGTTTTTTTCAGCGCCACCACCTGGCGAGACACAGCGTCACTCACATGGGTATGTCTTTAAGGCTATTGGTGAAATGTTTGCATGTTAGGTTTGATATGAAAAACACACCCATCATTCTTATTTCACTAGGGATGCAAAGGGCAATATTACTACTAGATGATGTCATCAGCTCATGTGATGTGTTTTTTTATTATTTGGGGAAAAACAACTACACCGACTGTTTGATAACTCGCACCTCAATAGCATGCGGATATGGATAGCTTCTCATTTTTTAGATCTCTTCAAAATGTGTACATTTATTTGCAAGCACACAATGTTTGTTTATTTGTATTTATTATTATGTCTTGTATTCCCGGTTAAGTGGTTTTAGGTATGAGGTAGCTAACTTGTCATTGTGATTCTGTGATCCTGAACTCAGTTAATGATAAGCTCAATATGTTCTGCCTTTAACTACAATTGTGTTCTATGAAGTCTTATTGCTGAACCTCAATTTGCTATATTTAAATATATATAATGTCAACACATGCTTTGTTGAACAACCAACAATCACCGCGAGTTATCGAAGTGGCGGTGTAATTTGATTCCTTCAGTGTGAATCATTTGTTTATAATGAATATGATTTCTATGATTTGCAACAGTAGTTAATGAACAGAGAATCATAAATCCATTCACATAATGTTCAGTGATTCACACATTCAATCAATAGTGTGAAACAGAAAAATAATAACATGTTCCATGTGTAGGAGTGAAGCCGTATGGTTGCACCATGTGTGACAAGAGGTTTTACCAGCGCCACCACCTGGCGAGACACAGCGTCACTCACATGGGTATGGGTTCATTCCGTACTCCTGTCATTAAGGCCATACCCAATCTCTAGTGTGCAGGGTTGGCAAGAGATGTATGCAAGTCATACACAAAGAAATGCATAGATTTTTATATGTATAAAATAACCATTTACTAGAGCATTTGAAATGCTGTGTATTTAGCTTTTCTACATTCACTGTGAAATGTTTTGTGTCTGATCCAGTATGATGAATAGAGTTCATGTCCACAGACAATGCTAACCAGAGTTACTATTTATAATTAGTTAGGATTGTATTGTGAACAAATATTTCATTTTATATCAATCATACTAGATACAGATACTGGACATTTGTATCCACAAGTGGATCTAACTTTGGATAAGTAAAAAAAACTTGGATAACCAGGATTAGTTTTCAAACACTTCGCAGTACCTTTTTATATTGGCTCTAGATTACATTCATTGAGGAGTTGTGTGGAGAAAAAATCTCTACAAACAAAATGTACCACTCAGCATCTTATGCCATTAAGTTTAACTGTGGAAATGTATTCCAGAATTTTGTGTTATGCATGTTACTGGAACCTCCAGAAACATACAATGCCTACAATCTGAGAACACTCAATCGCGCACAGTTTTGTCAACTTAACACTAGTAACTAGATCAACTTAACACTAGTCACTAGATCAACTTAACACTAGTCACTAGATCAAGGCCTAGCAATGGTTTTGACCCCAAACCTCCCACCATGGTGAGCAAATAATGAGACATTCAGAAAAATTGAAGGTCTACTCAGTTGAACTCTGAGCTTTTAGGAATTGGCAATCACATTTGAAGAGCATATGCCATGCAAATAGTTGTCATCTAACACCTAGTGACAAATAGTACAATCCAGCAACCCCCCCCCCCTTATAAATAGTTGGCAACACCCTTCCTTTGCATGAAGGAAGAATATTGATGATAATGGCAGTGCTTATTAACATTTCTGTTGACTTTCTGCCTGACGTTTTTGATTAACCTGATAATGGTAGACTCCTCACGGGTGCAGAGACACATCAGTAATGTATTGATGCTCTTGTGTGTGTGTGTGTGTGTGTGTGTGTGTGTGTAGGAGTGAAGCCGTACGGTTGCACCATGTGTGACAAGAGGTTTTACCAGCGTTACCTCCTGGCAAGACACAGCCTCACTCATTTGGGTATGGGTCCGCTCACCGTACCCACCCTACCCAATAGCAGGCCACAACCTGAACCCCAGTACACCGGGTTTGGCAGAATTTATCTGCTGGTCGTTCTCAAAGAAATAGATAAGTGAAATGTGTGTTAGGCAGGATACCCTAAGAAGTCTGGCTAACGTCAACTAAGGATGAGAGAATACGTTTTCTTACCAGATGACATCAGCTCATGTAATGTGTTGTGGTTGTGGATTTAAGCATTTTATTTTAAATGCTATCTAAATGTAATTGGCCCAAACAACTATACTGACCACTCAGTAACTCATGCCTCAATAAGTTCCAAATTGGGATAGCTAACTGACAGTTGTGGAGATGCTTTACAACATTATTATAATAACGTTTAAGCAGAGCCATATGATGTGTTATTGTTGTACTGGTCGTTGTTTGAACCTGTCGGATAAAAGATTCTTCCAACCTGAAAACAATGTTGCTTAGTGTTGCCGACTTGGCGACTTCACACTGCAGTCATTAGATATTTGAGTTCCAACCTAAACGTGACCCAAGACAAACGTTCCAATATTAAAGGAATTCTCCTTGTTAGCTCTTGTGGGTTTTCAGGAGTATAGTGAGTTGAACTGCGGCATACACACATACTGTGCTGATGATGATCACGTGCTTAAAGAGATGTCAAATCAATTGAGTTTACTTTATCAACAGTTAGTAACATAGCTTGAGCTTGCCTCAGAAAACTTTGCCACCAACAGTCCTATTGCGTGTCAGCAGAATTTTGATTATAACAGCACTTGATTGATATTAGTTTTTATCTGTATTTTTTTCCAAAATGCAAATTAAACATGATATTGGAAGGTTAACAAGAGGCTTAAAGTAATGTGTTGATGCCCGTGTGTGCACGTAGGGGTCAAGCCGTACGGTTGCACCATGTGTGACAAGAGGTTTTACCAGCGTTACCACCTGTCAAGACACAGCCTCACTCACATGGGTATGGGTTCGCTCACCGTACCCACCCCAGATCTGGCCCTTCTTGAACTCTGTATACAGTGTTGGCAGACTGTGGAGGCTAGTGAGAATACATGACACATGCTGTTGTTTTCAAGTTAGCGTTGGATGAATAGGGATATTTTTACCACCAGGTTACTTCAGCTCATGTGATGTGTTATGGTTGTGGACTTAAGCATTGGAAAAACATGTATTAAAAAAAAATGCTTGTTGGAGAGAAGTTATTACGTGATTTAAAATGACAAGTTACATCAGTTAACTAGCTTAAATTAATAATCTTTCCTAAAACCTTAGACTGGACTTACATTTAATTTTGAGGCACAAAAACAATACATAAATGCTTTGTGCATTTAGGTGTGAAACTTTATGCTTTGCACCATGTGTGACGTGACATTAGTTCAGTGTCACCATCTGACAAGAAAGTCTGTCTGATTCGGGTATGTGCCAGCTCAATGTATCCAGCACACATACATGCTAGAAGGATGCAAGTAGTAGACGTTCAGATACAAAGCAAAAGTGGAGCGGGGTAATGCATACATTTTTTACAAAACAAATTTTAAAAAAATTCTATTAAAAACTGCAAGAATCGCATTGTAAAACATTCTCGTAAAGATTCCATATACAGTGTGTTATATTAATAATCTTCAGCCTATTGCTAATTTAGCCATTACATGTCATTTTATTATAACAAAAAAAACAAATGTTACCAGAAAATTTTGAAATAAGACAATTTCCAAAAATGGTTACTTATTGTAATGACCCCATAGATGCATTTTGTATCCCTTCTGTTTTTTAATACCCGTTAGGGGTAGCAGTAACAAGTAATCTGTAATCAGATTACATTATTGAGTTTAGGAAATTCAAAAGTTAACTTCCTGATTCAAATTCTGGACTGGTACATATTAAGGCCAAACTGACATTTAAAAACGTCAGTAAGATCTGTTGAATAGGAAAATTATAATATGTCCTGGTAGAATTAACTGTTCTCTTTCCAGATTGATGCTTGACTTAGACAGCAGCTCACTGGATCAGAGTATCGAATACTGTCTTACAAGTGTTATGGCACTGTGTCAAACGTTAACGACATACAAAATGAGTAACAGCCTTATTTCAGTCAGACAGCTGGTTCAAAATTACTTTGAGTGATGGTCTACACGCTCCATTATAGTTTCGTTAAAAAACACAGTTACTTTTCAAATATCCTTTATTTGTTGTCTAAGGGTTGTTTTAATTTGGCACAAATGTGGTACTGTGTTTAGCAAAACGTTGTTGATCTATGGCATTCTGGTTAAATGCTTTGTGGTGGGCTAATAGGTTATACTATTGCTTTGTCACAAAATTCCAGATTTTGTTCATAGTTATTCTATTCAGTGCTTAGTTCACAATTAGTTCACAGTTTCATGCGTTGGTAGTTTTTTATTGGCTAATCACGATGCAACATACTTTAATACGTTTTACTGAGAAACAAGACTTCCTTTCTTTATTATTATTGATAGCACACACAAGGCCCGCTTACAGTAATTGCTACATGCTCATGCTAGCAAACACTTCTCATATTTATAGTGCTAGCTTGAGCTCTTTTTGTATGTTTAATACTCTTTGGAGAAAGAGCGCTAATGCATTGCTCTGTGTGTGTAGGGGTGAAGCCGTATGCTTGTTCCATGTGTGACATGAGGTTTATTCAGCGTAACCACCTGGAGAGACACAGCCACACACATACGGGTATGCGCCTATTTACCGTACCCTTATCCCAATAAGGATTATTTTAATCAAAACATATACGACCACAACAAACTCGAGTTTCGATTGTCAAGACATTTGATGGGATGTTGAACCAGCCTCAAACAGTCACTTAAAACTTTTCAGGGGCATCGAGTTGGTTTGATGAATGAAAACAAAACTGAGATTCCACTCTAATCTACACATAATGAGTTGATGACAAGACATCTTTAAATATTACCACAAGTCTAGTTTTTTAACACTAAGCTTTTTTTATTTGTTTTCAAATGCTTCAGTCATAGAAATGGAATGATTAGAAATGCCATTCCAATACAAATCAATGTAGCAGAATGGTCAGAGCAACAGCCATTTTTACGTGTACCATTCCATTGCAAAGATCTAGCCGCCTACTTCTGCATTAAACCGATTTGCGTGTTGTCACCGTGACAACTAACAACAATCGCTATTTTGTTGTGTACTAATTGAATGACCACGCCAAGCAGCTCAATGGCCTTTCTATCCATTCTATTTCTATGGCTTCAGTACTTTGACTTTAGTTGTCAAAAGATGTAACGAAACTTAGTTTCCATGATTTGAACAAACATTTCTAGGTGATTATTGTAACCAGTAGTGTTAATTCCATCAAGGGTAACTCATGAGCAGTTTGTTGTGGTTTGACTCTGTGGATTTGATGTGATGAATCTGTGTTTGTGTGCTCTTTTAGGGGAGAAGCCATTTGCTTGTGACATGTGTGATATGAGGTTTATCCAGCGTTACCACCTGGAGAGACACAAACGTGTCCACAGCGGAGAGAAGCCTTACCAGTGTGAGCGCTGCCAGCAGGTACGAAAACGTGCACAGAGAAAGGCACATACACACGGACAAATCCTTTGCTTTACATGCTGTCACTGAGGAACGTAAACAAACATTTAGCATCTTTCTCAGGGACATCCCCCTAGAGCTTCTTAGGGTGAACATGACTTTTGGCACTGTCTGGATTTAAACCGGCATCTTTCAGACTACAAGTCTGACTCTATCCCCATTTAGACATGACTCGCAAAACATCTGCTTTGGTTCTGTAGATTGCACATCCCTTCAGGTGACAGGTTGAGTGGAGGTTGGATGACTGTGTGTGGCCACCCGCTCCGTGCCCCTACTAACCCATCTGTAGCCTCTGTTTGTGTGTCAGAGAAGGTTCAGTCCGAGAGTGAAAACAAGAGTTCTGAACCCACTGCCCATGTGTGGCTCACGTTCTGCTGGTGAACATGTCCGCCAAACCCTGTCTAGCATTCTCCACAATGTCTTGGCAGATCGACACAATGGTTGTTTTGACGGATAGACATGCGGCCATCGGTGCGATTAAAGTGTGTCACTCAAATGTATTTATTACGTAACAGGGGAAAATGACACGACAGCTTGATTTTTTTTACTGACAAATTAAGTTTAAATATCTGTGCATTATCATTCAGTATATTCAGCATTATTACTCAGTTTAAAATGATTGCATACATTTTGCTCTACAGAGAGGGCTAAAAGCAGACACACTGATACAGATGTAAAAAAGTAGAGACAGACACTAAAACAGATGGATAAAAACAGACACACGCTGATACAGATGTATAAAAACAGACACTGATACAGACACTTACACAAGCAGACACACTCTGATACAGATGGATAAAAACAGACAAACACTGATACAGATGTATAAAAGCAGGCACACAGACATGTCCACCCTGGTTACAGAAGGCCCTTTTGCGGTTCACAGTGCCAGCACGTATGAAAACATAATTGGTGACAGACAGATGTAGACTGTGCCGGCATTCTTGTGCCCACATACAAACACATGTATGCATAAACGGGTCATACCTATGTACAGGGCCAGTGTAGGGGGCTGAGAAGTTGCGCATGTGTGTTCAAACATTCATATAAATTCTGTTAAAATGATGAACAACTCCACCATGTGTTGTAGAACTTCTCGCGGACGGACCGGCTGCTCCGACACAGGCGCCTGTGCCAGGGCCGGGGTGTGGCCAAGGTGGAGAACCAGCCGTGCTGCGAGCCCCGCCCCTATCCTCAGGAGCCCCCACCGGCCCCCCCCACATGGAGCCCCCTGCACCCCCCTCCTGGTCGGCTGGCTGTCTGACTGACATTCCCCCCAACCTCCGCTTGCCTTTCCACACACATACCCACACGACCACCTCCCTAGAAGGACGGGACGGGCCCTGGGGTCTCTGTTACTTGGCCCTGTGCTCGGTGGCCTAACAAGCTGGTAAAGACTGAACCTGCAGCTCCAGTCAGCGCTTACTATGACAGAGGGACAGCTTCCTTTGATTTGTTCTGTTTTGTTGTACTTCTGCGATGGTTGGTCTATTTTGTACTTAATCTATTAGATTTCTTTGCTCAAAGTTACATTTTGTATTATTTAGACATTTCTGCTTCTGGTGGTACTGTCATGGGTGGGAGGGGTTACATTCATTACCAGGGTTGTTCGCAATTGACCTATCGCCGGCCCCTCCCCCAAAACTGCCATTGTCCAATCACACGTCATAACAACCATTACAATGTGAGCAGGTCCGACAAAAATTGACTCCAAGCAGGACGGTAAATCGGACATTAGATACCCCGAGAGATTGTCTGGAGGAGTTGTGTTCTTTCCCTTCCCAAAGCCGATAACACAACGTGAGCGGTGCCTACAATGGATAAAACAGTGTGGACGGCTCCACTCCCAGTTAAATGTGTCTAACATTACGAAGCATAAATACGTCTGCTCAAAGGTAAGGCTAACAGCTAACTAGTTACC
>JACXGM010002032.1:8797-49723 GCA_016801145.1 Umbra pygmaea | reverse complement strand
CACAAAGGGACAAACACACACACACACACAAAGGGACAAACACACACACACACACAAAGGGACAAACACACACACACAAAGGGACAAACACACACACAGCATTGTAGCTTTTCAGCTAAGACTGCATCAGCATGAAGCACACGTTTCAACATTATACATGCACATCTGGGTAAGGGGGAGGCCAGCAGGGCTGGCAGGATTTCGGGACTGGGGGAGGGAGAGAGGAAGGGAGGGAGGGATGCCAACCTGGAGTCTGTTCCCTCCAGGATCCTGTGGGCTTGGTCACCGATGACTTCCTGCCTCAGATAGTAGAGCATACGGACCCTTAGGAGAACTCTGTGGGAGAGAGATGGAAACGGAGAGGGAGAGAAGAGAGTTAAAGAACGGAGGGGGGGGTGGGGGAGAGAGGAAGGGGTGTTCACTCTGCGCCGGGCACGTGCACACTGACAGCAGTGGCTAGGTGGCGGGGGCAGAGTGGCTAGCTGCTGCGGCGGCTCTTTGGCACAAGCCCCTGCCCATCCATCACGCTGCCAGGCCTGATTAGCCACGCCGTGCGCCAGCCCCCACGCCTGACAGATGGCGCCATATAATCACCCCTGTGTGTGCCGCCTTTCACCCACTTCCAACAGGTCTGCCTGGCACCTGGCCTGGCACTGCGCCAGCCTTAGCCCAAAGGGGGGGAGAAGCCTAGTTGCCGCAAAATCTCCCCAACAACAAGAGGAAAACGGAAGGAGAGAAGTTGTGGCTTTGGGAAGAGGAAAGGGTGAAATAAACAGTGAGAGACTATGGGAGTGTTCCAAACTAAACCGCCAACTACAGACGCTGTGTTGGCCACTGGGTGTGGCCCTGTGTGTGGTGGCAGGTCAGCTGGTTTCAGCAGAAATGACACGTCTGTTATATCCGAACACTGGAAGAGACAGGTTGGAGAGGTTGGACTGGGGAAGCTATATATATATATATTTAAAAATATTTGCAGTGCCCTTCTCAAGTGCAATGGCAGGTGAATATCAGATAATATGAAAAGCTTCCTGCACCACACAGGTGAACAACACTGGTGCGTTTAGCGTGAAGGGGTTGTGCATACTTGTTACAGTGGTGTTTCAGATGTCTCTTGTAACTGTCCTCTTGCAGCAGCAGGTCTGGGTTGCAGCTGGCCAGCCACTCTGCCCTGGGGAGCTGTGGAGCACTGGGGAGGGCCGGCTTCCCCTTCTTCCCTTTACGACCTCGTGGAACTGGAGTGGACAGACCTGTACAGAAGTGGAGCAACAATCAGGTCTAAAACGACTAACATGAGTGAGCTGGGATAGTCTAGTTTTACCTGGTCCGGTGATATCTGCAATTTGATTGGCTAAAATTGCATTCCAAGGTTATGACAATTCCCTGATATCCGCACTGTAGAATGTTGCCTTTTCACTGAAGTGTAATCAACAAGTATCACTACGCCCCCCTGAGGAGCTGAACAAAATAAAAAACATGGCGGACAATTCCTCTCGCTTCAAATCTCAACACCAACTTCCAAATAAGACCATAAAAAAATAAAAATAAAATTTAACATTCACTTTCCACAAAAAGATTGTCACTGATGTAGACATGCTAACCAGCCACAGGTTTTAAGTAATCTAATCTTTTTTGTAATAAAGTGTTTTTTCGTGACGAAGCGCTAGCTAGCTAGTGGCTGTCATGTCAATACCGGTGTTATGTTTTATTTATATTTTCTGTAAATTGTTGAGGCATATAGCCTACAATTTGTTATCCTAATATTAATAACCGGGCGGGTCACCAGACATTCGAGATACATTCCATTGATATATATCCCGGGCTGAAGGGATTGCATGTGTTTAATTACATTTTATGTGTGCTATTACATTATTTGTAATAACAGTGCGAATTAAATTAACTGCATTTTTCTGATGACGAACGCTGTATGTTCAAGTGCAACGCGACTGAAATAAATCCCGCAATTTGACAGCGCACGACTGTGTCAAGTAAACAGTTTATAAAAGATTTAGGGATAAACACCTACATTCTGTGCAAACCTTATAATGGATGTCGCAATTAGTAAATTTTTCCAGGGTAATGTACAGAAAGGTGTTTAAACCACATATGCAAACAAAAAACACATATGCAAACATTTTATTTACTAGTAGAAATTAGTTTTTGCATTTACCTATATTCACATAATTTAGGCTTTTTCATGATTACGGCGATTGGTGCTGATTTTGCCCAAACTATGCCAATCTATTCAGGGGCACTGGATGAGATTTATATTTATGATGTTTAAAAAAATCCATATCATCATGTCGTTCTTTGGAAAAGATGATATTCTATGGAATGGAACAGATATTACCCTTGCAGTTTCTCTTAATTCATCAAATCCGAATTTAAAATTGACAGCAGAGAGAAATCTAGAAAGCATTGAATTTTTAGATATGACCATTTAAAAATACGTTGATATTTTGGAAACTGCATCTACTTCAAGTCGTAGAGTAGTATAACACTTTTACGCACAGACAGTAGCTAATAATCCTTGACACCTCATACAAAATATAGGCTACCAGTTGGTCAAATACTTAAGACTACAACGTAACTGCAGTACAGCAGTTAGTAAAATACTTTAGTAGCTATTTGTACTACCCTATCTTATAACCGGGAACAAATACTAAATTAATAGTTTTATTAATTATAGCCTGTTAATGACAGCACATGCATAATATAGGCTACATGGAAGTCTGCCCGTATTCATAACGTTTCGTTTCCAGACAAGATTGCACAATGTGGCTTTTGATGGATGTATACAAATGTTCAGAAACAAAATTCTAAGAAACACGCTTGCAATGCAAAACTGCACAGATGTTGGCTTGACTGCGTTAACCATATGTCGTCAGTAAAGTATCAGGCTGATTGAATGTTCACAGTATGGTCTGTATCACGTAAACATTTGAATTGGATAAAAAATGCATCACTAAAGCAAACTGGCTAACGAATGCCATTTAAATTAAATGAAACTGTACGTAAGTGTTCAGACCTTGTTATAAACTATCTAAATGATCCGTTTTGTAGGAACTACTTGATTTGTGGCGTACTAACATGGCAACAGTAAAAGGAGTGGTGGGGGTTACGTTAATGTTTCACGATAACCGCACGCCTCGTGACCATTTTCTTTGGCTTTCAGCCTCGTGGCTTTCTACACTGCTGAGGTGTGCGGTTATTCCCTGGCAACGCACAGTCTGGAGTGTGTTAATGCTTACCTATAATTGAAAACAATGATTTGGGCTCACTTGAGTCCAACACAGATATGCACTATAGGTCAACAGTTTTACAAAATCCAGGGATTTTCATGTTTTTTTCAACAAGGTGCCATTAAATGTATTAAAATATATCCAAGATTTATTTGTAACACTGTTGACAATAACGGATTAAATGATTCACCTACAACAGCAAACCAAATTGTTTTAAGCAGCCATTAATTTAGAGTCCTAATGATGAAACCTTTAGCTAATCCATGTAGTCGTTTTGACTACATCGCATTTTTTCAAATTATTATGCAAATTATATTTTACACAGATTTTCCTAAATAGTCGATGCAAATGACAGTCAGTATAATTTTCAAGTCACCAAATGTTAGTGTATAAGTCAAATTGCATTTAACAAAACACCCAATGAACAGTATTTTTTATAAACTCAAAATGCACTGTTCCAAATTATTATGCACAACAGGAGTTTCAAAACATTTAATAGGTTGTAAAGAACTGAAAATGGTCATTTGTTGAATTTGCAGCATTAGGCGGTCATATTTACTGAAAACAAAAGCTATTTCAATCAAAAACATCTAAAACGGGGCAAGTTACATGTTAACATAGGACCCCTTCTTTGATATCACATTCACAATTCTTGCATCCATTGAACTTGTAAGTTTATGGAGAGTTTCTGCTTTAATTTCTTTGCAGGATGTCAAAATAGCCTTGCAGAGCTGCTATTTTGAAGCAAACTGCCTCCCGCCCTCATAGATCTTTTTCTTGAGGTTGCTCCAAAGGTTCTCAATAGGGTTGAGGTCAGGGAAGGATGGGGGACACCATGAGTTTCTCTTCTTTTATGCCCATAGCAGCCAATGACACAGAGGTATTCTTTGCAGCATGCAGATGATTTTGCTATGGAAGGCACAGTTCTTCTTTTTGTATCATGAAAGAAATTGGCCAGTCAGAAACTGTATATCCTTTGCAGAGGTCATTTTCACACCTTCAGGTACCCTAAAAGGGCCTACCAGCTCTCTCCCTATGTTTCCGGCCCAAAACATGACGCTCCACCTCCTTGCCTTATTGGGATACATGGTGGCCATCCAGCAACCATCCACTACTCCATCCACCTGGACCATCCAGAATTGCATGCCACTCATCAGTAAACAAAACAGTTTGAAAATTAGTCTTCATGTATTTCTAGGCCCACTGCAACCATATCTGCTTGTGAACATTGGTTAGGGGTGGCCGAATAGTAGGTTTATGCACAATTGCAAGCCACTGGAGGATCCTACACCTTGAGGTTTGCAGGATTCCAGAGGCACCAGCAGCTTCAAATACCTGTTTGCTGCTTTGTAATAGCATTTTAGCCGCTGCTCTCTTAATCTGATGAATTTGTCTGGCAGTAACCTTCCTCATTACACCTTTATCTGCACAAACCAGTCTGTGCTTAGAATCAGCCACAAATCTCGTGAAATATCAAATGTTTTCATACCTTGTCCAAGGAATTGCATTATTTGATGTTTTTATGCAGCAGTGAGATCCTTTTTATTTCCCATATTACTTGAAACCTCTGGCCTGCTTAATAATGTGGAACATCCTTCATTAAGTAGTTTATTTAATTGGGCTCACCTGGCAACTAATAATCACAGGTGAGATCAATTTCTATCAAAACTATTTTGATAGTTTATTTATTCAAATATTCTCCAATCACATTATCCGGTTGGATTGAGAGTGAAACCTTGGGGCAAAATCAAAAGATTTCTGACCAAGTTCTGAACCGGTTCTATCCAGCTCTGAACCAGGCTACACCAAACAGCCAAAAGGCTGCAGTTAGGTCAACTCAAAAGGTGCTGTAGTGGGAATGACTGAGGCATAGAGGGAGGGACTCAAGGGCATACTTCTGGCATTCAGTGGGTATCCAGTGGGTATTGAGGAGATGAACGATAACCAATAAGATCTTCCCTTAGTGCTGGGGTGGTAACAAAAAAGTTAAATGCATGTCAACTACTAGTACCTGGGAGTTGATGGGGCATCCAGGTGTTGGTTGTAATGGCTAAGCTACATTTATGTGAAGACAAACTGGGTGGGGGGTAAATACCGGAGTGGTTGGTAAGTGTGCGGCTCTGTCCGTCCTCAGTGGGCGTGATCAGGTCCCAGATGAAGCTCTTGATGTTCTCGTCTCCTCTGTAGTGCAGCAGGCAGTAGGCCAGCAGGGCACGGCAGATGGTCTCTACGTCTTGCTCATGCAGGGGCCGTTTGAAACGCCCATGGGACAGGATGTCTCCCCAGCGGCCCCACCTAGCAGGGAAAAAACAGGAGGGAGGCGCATTTGAAAAACGGTGACCGAGATAGTGAGAAAGAGAAGGGAAGATATTACATTGTGGCAATATGGAGATATTTTACAAAACACATGAGGAAAAAAATAACAGGGAGGAAAGAGCGGTAGTTTAGACCATCTCTAGTGTGATATCATTTATCATGATGATTCACATATTCAGACTGAGAATAACAGCTCATATTACCACCCTGATCCAGCCAGACTACATTAACTAAGGGGGGCAGCTGTGTCTGGCTCCCACCCTTCCAAGCACGGTCCAATGTTATCTGATTCTGAGAACACGTTTGTTCAACTGCATGTTGCTGCAGGTGACCCTGAGCACAAACACTAACGCGGGACAATGGTGTGAACACTGCTCTCGCCTCTCCGCAAACATTTCTCTGTTCGCATTGGAACGCTGACACCGGCAGGCCATTTGTGGGTCAAGGGGAGTCTGGGTCTGGGCAAGGGAGGTGGAGAGTGAGCAGGCAAAGAGGAGAGTATGGCAGTCGTGTCAGTATGGGGAAATGTCCTCAGACGTGATGGCTCTAATTTGCCCTATTGCCCCGGGGTCTAGACAGTACAGTGGAGTTGGTCGCATGCGGGGGGAAAAAGCCCCGCTGCTGGTCTAATGTGGTGGCTGTGTGCAGTCAGCCTTCATGCCTCACCGTGTAGAACGGACCACTGAGGAATGTGTAGAGCTAATGTGTTTATTGTGAAGGGACTGTGTGTACTAGCCCAAAAGGTTTTGTGAGCAGGAATATTCAGTGTGTGTGTGTGTGTGTGTGTGTCTACATTGATTTGTGCACTTGTTTCTACATGCGAGTGTGCAGCCCTCAGCTTTCTGCAGTCACTATTTCCACCAAAGACAACTGGTGAATGTCAGACAGGTATCATCCGAGGGGTGTTTAACTATGCAGGCAAGCACACACGCTTAACCCCATCTTTCTATGAAGAAAAGGAAACCAGACAGGATGTAATACTGTTCAGGGCTCAGGTGGACTTCCTGTTCATGAAAATGTAAATGTGCCATTATGGTAAAGTAATGGTAAAAAAAACTAGAATTTAGTTGAAATTTGCTGCATCACTTCTTAAAAACAAAAATCAAATGTAAACTTTAATTATACAATTAGACACAGTTTAGATTTTTTATTACACAGAATTATGCCAAACATTTGCCCTAACTGGCAATGTAACAAAAATCTGTTCAAAATTACAGGATATTATCTGGAAGATACTTTTCCAGGAGTTTTTCACTGTTGCAGTAAGATTTTGCACACTATGGGGACAGATATTACAATAGATAGGTGACTGAATGGGAGAAATGGCCAAATGCATTCATAAAATGTTATTGTATTTTACACATATACAACATAAATTGATAATGAACTGCATTGTTTTCAGGTAGAGACATATCAAACTGATAACATTGCCAAGTATTATTGCATAACTTATAGATAACTTCCTCTACACCAGTGGGCTATAGTGTTGATAAAAAACATTGAACTAAGTTGCTGCATTGCAGGATAACCTACATCATGATAGTCAGTGGTACGAGCCTGACTATGGGTTCTGACTTTCTCCGGACCTCCTGCACAAGGCAGCACAAATTTGCACAATGCTGAAGGGAAATTGGGTTAGACAAGGCAGATGAACTATACTGCCAAGTCGCTCTTTAGCAACTGCTTGTGTGCAGATCGGGCGCCTGTAAATTAAATTGTGGAAGTATACTGCCCTGCAAAGGCAAATGGCCTCAACTTCAATGAGTTCAAAAGGAGTAAGGTTGGGCATCGAGAACTGGTTCCAACTTAGAATCGTTTAAACAATGTTGATTCCATCAGAATCATTTGGAAAATGTGGGTTCGATTTAGACGATGGATTCCAAAACGCGCAATTTTTGATTTCCGTAGCAGCCAGCCAGCCAGCCACCCAGGTTGTTATTTTGTTATCCGCCATGCCACGAAGCGGCACTCAAATATGGGGCTTAATTTTACTTAAAAAACAATCCCAATTCGGCACAGTGCAACATCTGTGATGCATGTATTTCTTGCATTGGAGGATGCACTACAAATATGATTATACATTTTCCAAATGGCTGAAATTGGGTACTATGTATTACTCACATTTTTTTTTCTCGTAGATAGATTTAACGTTACGCAAATTGCTAAGACATGTAACGTTAGCAAACCTACTGCTGCTAGCGTTCAACTGCAGCGTGAAACTCCGTTCACGTTAGCAGTCAATGGAAAAATACGAGCGGAGAATGTGGAAGAGTGCCACAAACGTTACAGCTTATGTGGTGAAAAAGCTGCACCACTGTGTGTCCAGGCCTCCTCTACACCTATTGAATGGGTGATCAACTGCCGGAGACATAATCTGTGCTGAATGTTTGCGCATACTGCCTGAGAAGGCAACGTGACCCGTTTCAACTCCAGTTATCAAAGAATCGGAATCTAGAATCGATAAAAAACGGAATCGAAAGAAAGAATTGGTATCAGAATTGTTAAAATCAAAACGATGCCCAACCCTAAAGGAGTTAGTCATTTTTGGAACACTACAGATCTGCTTCATCATGTGAACATATATATTTTAGTTGATTTTGTTGTTTTTTGGCTTTGCCACATTACCAATATTCTACCTACAATTTAAACACTTTAAAGTCATTTTTCTCAGTTCTACACTCTGGCGAGTTGAGGTCTTTTGCCTTTGTAGGGCAGTATAGTTGTTGAACTTAATCATCCTGTGCATGATCTGACTAAAGGCTTCTGGTGTGGGATTTGCAGTGTGAAAAAAATCAGCAGCTGAGCTGTGGTTTGAGGAACCATATGTGCGCCCCTTGCCATCCCACACGTCTGTCCAAGTAGTTGCGGAGATGCCAACAAAGTAGGGTTAGTGGAAAAAAATGTATAATATGAAGAAATTAAATGTTGTTGAACTTGACATTAATAGTTGTATATTTTGTTGCACTTCACAATGTCAGCACAATAATAACATTCAACCTGTCATTTAGTGTTTTGTTAACCTGATAGCGAAGAAAACAAATGCTATGATAATTGTTAGGAATTAAGTTGGGTAGCAATTATGCCAACTGATTTCCTTGCAAACAAAAAACTTGGCTACACTATTGATTGGCTTGAGGTACTCTGTAGAAAAATCCTGAGATTTGTTTTTGCATTTTATTGATTCCTATTAATCATTCCTATCACATCACAGTAGGAAGCAGAAGCTCCGGACTTGATATGTAGTCAGGCAGAGAGCAGCTAGAGAGAAGCTAGAGACTTGATATGTAGTCAGGCAGAGAGCAGCTAGAGAGAAGCTAGAGACTTGATATGTAGTCAGGCAGAGAGCAGCTAGAGAGCAGCTAGAGAGAAGCTAGAGACTTGATATGTAGTCAGGCAGAGAGCAGCTAGAGAGAAGCTAGAGACTTGATATGTAGTCAGGCAGAGAGCAGCTAGAGAGAAGCTAGAGGCTTGATATGTAGTCAGGCAGAGAGCAGCTAGAGAGAAGCTAGAGGCTTGATATGTAGTCAGGTAGAGAACAAGGACAGAGACAGTTGTCTGAAAACTAGGTCGCCAGGGGGCATGAGTCGTCCATTCGGGAGGTTAGAACATACCTCTTCAAATGGTGCTCTCTAGCTACCTATTGTTTGCAGGTCTGGCACCGGTGAATGAAATTGTGGTTGTATAGTTGACAAATGTGTAACCGCCCACTCGCGTATTAAGGCTTCCATGTTGAACAAGCAATGTGATAACAATCAGACGGCTTGGCGACTCGCACTTGGAGGAAGCATGCAATCAATCTTCGAACACCCCAGGCCTGCTGAGTTGTTACGGATGAAAAAAATGAAAGACTAACATGAGTAATATCTACTCACCCATAAACTAACAGGTTCTTCTCCACCCTGAAGCACTCACTGCGAGGGTACCCTTGGGCTCGATCCTGGGGCCGCCTGGGTTTGGTCACAGGCTTCTCGTTCTCGCCGTCACTCTCCAGCTCAGAGAACTCAGCCAACTCATCCTCCTTCATGGAGCTGTAGTGTCGCGTCTGCTTCCGCACCCTTGGAGTGTCAATCACTAGAGTATTCTGGAAATAGCACAAAAAACAATAACCATTATAAATACTATAATTATAAACCTACCCCAAAAAACCCACAAAATTAAAACACTTCCCATTCAATTTGCCCCCAAAGGTGTAAAATGCTAAAAACAGCTAGCCTGTCACAGTTACCATTATTGATTATATTAGTCATTTCCACACTAAGCTTAGAATATAGCTCTATTTTGAAAAGTCATCCTGGGTGACACGTGTGTTTATGTGAATGGATTTAGTGTTGTGCTCCAGGGCTCTGGAGGAGAGGAGCAGCGTAGGGGTGGAGGAGAGAAAAGGACTTGATGTAGACTAAGTGATGTCTCTGTTCCCCTCCAGCGGCAGTGTAAGCTGCTTACTGCCTCTGGGTCCACTGAAGAGGGGAAACGCTGGGTAATTAAGGAACAGAAAGAGATTCCCACTGCCACCGTTTTAAATGAGGCTGCCTTAGCCCAGTTATGACTGGGGCTCCACGCATGGCCAGCCTGGAGTAATAAGCCGTATTAATTAACGCTTTAGATTAGCGTATGTATGACAGACAAAATACCGTTGAGCTCTGTACTGTAGCCTGGCATCTAACAGGAGGGATGCTGAGGTAGTAACACGTCGTGGGGTTGACAGAAGCCCCACTGTCCTCAAATAGCCTGACCTGCATGGTACTTTAGTGACTCAATATCAAACCAGGAAAACCTTTGCAACTTAAGTCACGCTGTTAAACTCCAGAAACAGTTTCCCAGAAGGCTCACCCGTCCATTGAGGGCATCAACGTCAAGCTCTGCCTTCTTGGCCCACTTCTGCCAGAAGTCAGGGTCCTCCAGGGAAATGTCTGTCCTGTTTCCAGCAGCCACAAAGCTTGCCTGTGAAGAGAAAAAAATAACGGTCCAAACAGGGAATGTTCTGAATGCATTTTCTTATTACCTCACACAAGTGCTGCAAGAATGAGTTCCTACTGACAATACACTTTGATTCTGAAGATATTTGGCTCTCATACAAGAATGTTTCAGTCAACCCCAACATACTGAATGAACAGATTAGAATACATAGGAAGCTTTATTGACGCTACCTTTGCAAAGGTGGACCCCTTGCCCTCAGACTCTATGGTGATGGTCTGCGTGCGCCTCTGGAGAATCTGGTCAATGTCTTCTTCGCAGAACTTCGAGCCCTCATCCTCCTCATCCATCAGCGCCCCATAGGCTCCTTTACGGAGGAGGTCCTCCACCTCTTTCTTAGACAGCTGGGGCACCTGGGAGGAGGTTTGAGCACAGGAGACTTTTACATTGACCCAGTGTGGCACATCAAGATGAGTTTTGCTTAAAGGGGAACAATGTTAATATTCCATAATTTGTCTGTTCCAAAATCATTAAGGATCACTCCAGACCAGTAAACAGCTCATTGTGCCTGTCATGTTTCCGACAACACAAACACTAAAAACACCTTCTCGGCGTGTTCGGTAATTCCCACAGTGACATCACCGCAACATTCTTAAACTGTTAGGTTTGAACCGAGTCAATATTTGAATTGAGCCAATTGGAGAATAAAACAGGACAAATAAATATCAGGAAGTCAATTGAACACCTGAACCCCTGAATTTGGCTGTATTTTAGAAAATGTTGTGTTGACATCACTGTATAACTTTCCACTTTTCAGTGGCCGAGTTGGGAATTACCAAACGTGCTGAGAAGGTGTTTTATTGACTGTCGTGTCAGCACCATAATAGGCACAACGATATTGAGCTGTTTAGAGGTCTGGAGTTATCCTTTAGATAACTGACTAACTCAGGGAGAGAACGGTCAAGCTAGTGCTACTGCGTCGGCATTAGGTTATATGGCTGTCTCCACTAATTTAATAGATAGTACTTTAAAAAAATAAGCATTTACGTGAAAAACGAATGGTTGTTCACCCCGAAAACACAAGTTATGGAAATCCCAATTGTTTTTCATACACCACATACATTTTTATTTGATAAATGTCAGTTGCATGGTTTCAAGCATACCTCTTCCGACATCTCCACAATTTCTAACTTTACACTTCTAGTTACTTAACACAACTCACCATCAAGCTACCACTTATATATACACACTTAAACTGATATTGTTCCCTGTGTGAAAATATATTTCCTAGAGCAAAGGTGTTAAACTATTGAAGTGTGAAGTTTTATTTATCATTTGAATGTGCCCAGCACCAGCCATACGGTCAAAAAGCATGGACCTGGCTTTTCTTCATATTTGCTATGTCAGAAAAAGTAAGCTTGAAAAAACAAAACTGACATTTATCATAAGAAGTGTGTACCAAACGCAATTGGGATTCCTTTAACTTGTGTTATCAGGGTGCATGCATGTTCCACATTTACCAATACATGTGGGGACCTTACAAATCAGTCCCCCTCAAGTTGTTTTTAGCCAGCCCCCCAGTAGAATGAAAGGCTTTTACTGGCTTAGTGGTTAGGTATAGGGTAAGACTAACATTAGGGTTATTGTTACAATTTGTTATTTTAAGGTTTTGGCATTAGATTAGGTTGAGGCAGAACTGGTGAAGGGTTAGAATTGGTTTTTTGGTCCTGAAAAAGACAGATGTGTTATGTGAAGGGGGGTATTACCCCATTGGCAGCATTCTCTCTGCCACTCATAGACTGCAGCACAGCCTTATCCAGGCCCAGCTTGAGGCTGGCTTTGTCAAACATCTCCCTCTCATAGGAGTTTCTGGTGATCAGCCGGTAGATCTTCACAGCCTTGCTCTGGCCAATCCGGTGGCATCTGGCTTGGGCCTGAAACAAAGTAGCAAAAAAATAAAATGCTTAGATTCAGAGATGCACAGATCAAGAGACTACAATAAAGAAAGTCATGGAGCGCTGTAACCAAAGGTGTGATAACAATAAAGAAAGTCATGGAGCGCTGTAACCAAAGGTGTGATAACAATAAAGAAAGTCATGGAGCGCTGTAACCAAAGGTGTGATATCATCTTGTATCTTAAAGAAAGTCATGGAGCGCTGTAACCAAAGGTGTGATAACAATAAAGAAAGTCATGGAGCGCTGTAACCAGGTGTGATAACATCTTGTTTCTTAAAGAAGGTCATGGAGCGCTGTAACCAGGTGTGATAACAATAAAGAAAGTCATGGAGCGCTGTAACCAAAGGTGTGATAACAATAAAGAAAGTCATGGAGCGCTGTAACCAAAGGTGTGATAACATCTTGTTTCTTAAAGAAAGTCATGGAGCGCTGTAACCAAAGGTGTGATAACATCTTGTTTCTTAAAGAAAGTCATGGAGCGCTGTAACCAGGTGTGATAACAATAAAGAAAGTCATGGAGCGCTGTAACCAAAGGTGTGATAAAGAAAGTCATGGAGCGCTGTAACCAGGTGTGATAAAGAAAGTCATGGAGCGCTGTAACCAAAGGTGTGATAACCTGATATGCATTTTGTATGATGTGATTATCTGTTTCCATGTGACTGTAATGTATGTCTGAGTGTCTGGGTGTTTTGTAATGTATAATGTAAAGCGGCCTTGAGCTATGGAAAGCGCTATATAAATAAAACTTCTTCTTCTTCTTCTTGTTTCTTAAAGAAAGTCATGGAGCGCTGTAACCAGGTGTGATAACAATAAAGAAAGTCATGGAGCGCTGTAACCAGGTGTGATAACATCTTGTTTCTGTCCTGCTTGGTTCCTTGTTTGCACCATATTGCCTCATTTTAAGAAGTTTTGCAAACCAGAGTACTGCATTGACTACTGGGTCAACTGCATTTCAGTTATAGGACTCTTTTAAATGAACTTGAGAAAATAAAAATCCAACTGTAGTGGATTGACCCTGTGTAGCTATTAAGCTTTTACAAAACCTAAAAGATGTTTATCATGTCAGTGTACCATCTGTTACAGTGTTTCCAAGCCAGTTTTACCTGTAAGTCATTCTGTGGATTCCAGTCTGAGTCAAAGATGATGCAGGTGTCTGCAGCAGTCAGGTTGATGCCCAGGCCTCCAGCACGGGTACAAAGCAGGAAGACAAAACGGTCAGAATCCGGTCGTGAAAAGCGGTCAATCGCAGCCTGACGGAGGTTACCCCTGACGCGTCCGTCAATGCGCTCGTATGGGTACCTGGTAGCATAAAGATCAGTTAATGCATGCAATGACAAAACCAACCATGTCTGAAAAGATCCAATTCTGTTAAATACATTAACTTCATTTGGAATATGGTAAATAATATATGGGCCTCTGAACTGCAAATTAATGGTTGCTAGATCTAACCTTTAAGACAGCAGTGTGAAAAATGCATTGACCCAGAGATATTCGTTCAACATAACGGAGGTCAATAATGCTGTAGGCCCGGTGTGTGTCAAAGCTCTTTGTGACATCTGCTGCTGTAAACAGGCCTTTGTAAAAGCGACTTGATTGAGAATGTTCTTAGGTCAACTTGACCAGGCAAAATAACAAAATAGTTAAATTGTTAAAACTCAAAATTGAGTAAGATGTCAACTACCTGTACAACTTCCGCCGCCTCCTAATTACCTTTAAATGTTATTTTACATTATTAGCTGACCTAACACATGGAAAATCTGTAGTACTTCTGATGACGAAAGGGTCCAAGGACTAAGGCCATACCGTCTCTGGATAAGGTAGTCCTCCAGGATGTCCAGGCAGCGCACCATCTGGGAGAACACCAGGACCCTGTGTCCCCCCGCCTTAAGCTTGGGCAGAAGCTTGTCAATCAGCACCAGCTTCCCTGCTGCCTGGATCATGGCCTGCAGGTGGAACTCCGCCATCTCAGCATGGTGATTCTCACGGAACTCCTCTAGAATCTTCTCCTCTGCTCCTAGACCCACAGACCAATAGTAACGTCTCAGAAACATGTAAAGCAAAGTGACTAAACCAAGTTAATTTAAAGGTGTGCTCAGTACCGTTAATGAGGTAGGGGTGGTTGCAGCACTTTCTCAACTCCATCATGGTGTTGAGTAGATTAGGGACTTGGGCACCTCCGCCCCCCCAGGCCCCACCCCCTCCTCCAGGGCCTCCTTTAGAGAGAAAAGAGAAGTTCTTCTCCAGGATGGCCCGGTAGTATTTCTTCTGAATGTTTGTCAGCTCCACCTGAGGAAAGGGGAATCATAAATACTACAGGAAACAGTGGCTCAACAGTAACTTTAACAAGACCTTCTTGGTGACAAAAACAGGAAAGGATTATTGAAAATTGTCTTTGTTCCAGACAAATATTTTGGGAAATTTTATTTACACTGCAAAAAAAATAAATGAAAGGAACACTCAAATCAGAGTGGGTCTAGATGAACAAAACATTATCAAGATCAACATCTTGACTGTACATCGTGTAATAGTTTGGGAACAAAATGCAGTCAATGGAATCCGAATTCACCAACTGATTGAGGGCTGGATTCAAACTCCCACAGAAAATCACAGGCTGTTCCACATGAGGCCGAGCATTGTCCTGCACCAGGAGGAACCCAGGGCCCACTGCACCAGCGTAAGGTCTGACGATGGGTCTGAGGATTTCATCCCGGTACTGATCAGCAGTCAGGGTCCCGGCGACCCTCCAAAAATACGCCTCCCTCACTAACCCACCCGTTCATGCTGGATATTGCAGGCAACATAGCATTCACCACGTCATCTCCAGACTCCTACATATAGCACCTGTGTTCAATGTGAACCTGCTCTCATCTGTATAGAGAACAGGGCGCCAATGGTGGACCTGCCAATTCTGGTGTTCTCTGGCAAATGCCAATCGAGCTGCTTGGTCATGGTGCGGGGCTGTGAGCACATGTCCCACTAGAGGGCGTCTCCCTCAAAGTCGGTTTCTGACAGTTTATTCAGAAACATGCACACCAGTAGCCTGCTGGAAGTAATTTAGTAGGGCTCTGGCAGTGCTCCTCCTTTTCCTCCTCACACAAAGGAGCAGATACTGGTCCTGCTGATGGGAGGAAGCCCTTCTACGGCCTTGTCCAGGGCTCCTCGTCTATCAGCCATCTCCTGGTATCTCCTCCACGCTCGAGACTTTACTGAGACACAGCAAACCTCCTTGTGACAGCACGTTTGGATGTGCCATCCTGGAGGAGTGGACTACCTGTGCAACCTGAAGGGGCTGCAGGTACCGCCTCATGCTACCAGTAATGACAAGTCTGTTACACAGTAAATCAATGGGTGCACTCACCTCGATGATGGTCTCCTCCTTGGGGGCCAGGTTCTTCTCCACATCCTCCTTGAGACGACGCAGCATCATGGGCTTGAGGATGCCCTGCAGCTTCTGGACCTGTTCCTCAGTCTTCAGGTCTCCAAACTCCTGCATGAAGGTGTTTTCTGAGGGGAAGCGTTCAGGCTCCAGGAAGTTGAGCAGACTGAAGAGCTCTTCCACAGTGTTCTGCAGGGGGGTTCCCGTCAGCAGCACTTTGTGCTCCTACGTAGGGTAAGAGAGGACAGCATTCTCATTCTGCTACTTACACACAAAGCTTGTGTCTACTGTTTTTGCACATGAAATCTAATTAAAACTTTGGAAATAAATAGTAAATTCTTATTCCAGAAAAAAAAAAAGAGGGTTCACATCCCCAAACCAAAGCAAAAACATGAGATGTCAGGGGTCTACATGTCTCATGCCAACTCACCATGTCCATCATTTTGAGGCCCTCTAGCAGTTTACAGTTTCTATTCTTCAGCCGGTGAGCCTCGTCAATGACCACACAGCGCCAAGGGACGCTGCGCAGCTCAGGGCAGTCTGTCAGGATCATCTCAAATGTGGTGATGACTGCATGGAATTTGTATGCTCCCTTAATCAAACGACCCTGAAGGAAGAAAACATGGGGGTTACACAACGGTAAGGAGTTTAAATGGTGGAGGGCTATTTGTTATACCGAAAATGCAACAGGGGAGTGTGGGTTGACCATAAATCCCAGGTATGGGCTTACAACTAGGGCACCATATCCTTTCCATGGTAATCGATATATGGCCTTTGGTTGAACCAGTCTTTCTAAATGGAGCTATTATGCAATCAATGCAGTGTCGTAAGTGTGAGGTTAGTAACTTTTAATGGCTACTGGAGTGGGATATGGTCACATCTCGGTCACTCCTGTCTACATTCAGTTTAGTAGAGTAGGGAGCTTGGGTTAATCAGGTTCAGTCCCTGGCCAAGCTTCTCCTGGGATTATTCACAAGATTAGGGTTAAGCATACAACCTGCTGCATTGCAACCATGAAGGCCTGAGAAGCTCAGTCACTGTCATGTGATGTTTGGGTCATGGTGTGGTTTGGATTAATGGTAAAAATTTTGACAAAACACTTAAAATGAAGACTGCAGAAAAGGTGTAGACTACATGAAAAGCCTAAATGTAGTAGTGTAACACCAGCTAAAAAAAAAATGCCATAGTTCTGACTATAACCAATTATTAGCAAAGAGGAAAGAAGAACACAGCTGAACACCGTGAACTAGTCCCTGTTACACAGCTTTGATAACATCGTCTAAACATTTCACTCAAATAGTTGGCCTCCACCCCCCGCCTAAACAACAATAAAAAAACAAAATGTAAGCCAAGAATCCAAAATGGCTTTTCCTTCGTAGTGTAAAAGGAATTCTGAACCTTATTCACCCTAAATAAGACAAACACTCCATTAAATACAGGCTCGCTGCACATCTGACTTTGCCTTTTTAGGGTGAGGTTGCATTATAATTTGACCACCTCATACCTGCAGTTCATGTCGTAGCACAAGTTAGTTTTGATAGTTATAGTTAGTCTGGCGATGTTAGTCATGACGCAGGCCTACCTGTGAATCGCGGTAGTTCATCTCGTAGGCCTGGATGGTCTTGCGGCTGGCCTGGCTTCCGTGATAGACAATGACGTTAAGCTCTGTCCAGGTGCGGAACTCCCTCTCCCAGTTGGGAATGGTGGAGAGTGGTGCGATGACCAGGAAGGGCCCATGGATCCCCTTCAAGAAGATCTCATAAAGGAATGTGATGGACTGGATGGTCTTGCCCAGGCCCATTTCATCAGCTAGGATGCAGTTCCGTCTGTTGAAGAAGCAAGACAATGAGCTTCATGAATGAGTCACCAGCTCACAGTACAAACAGCATGGGTGGACCGGTTCTAATAAGAACAAGAGCTCCTTGAGCTCTGAAAATTGTTTGTGTTGAAAATAAGACTAAGGCCATGTCCACATGTACACAGGTATTTTTGTAAAAGGAATTTTTCTTAGTTTAACAAAAAATCTTGTCCAAATAAGCACAGTTTTAAAAAATTCTGTCCACATGAAAACGCAAAAACACCCGATTATGCGCTGTCAAGAGCATGTCAAACCAACAGGTGACGATATAACCCTAACCGTAAAGCCATGTTGGCCAATCAGAAGCCTAAAAGGCTTTACCTAAAAAAGAATGACCCATTCCGGTAGCTCTCGTCCAAAACCGGCAAGGTCTGTGTTGTGGGAGCGTAGTGTAGTCATAAGCAGTGACCCTAGTAGTATTGCATTCTGACGCCTCTGTTCAGCAATGTAATGCGATAACTGTGCATGTATCGCTATACATGTTATAAGCCCTGTTAGCACAGGTATTAGCGGTGATAATTTGGCTACGTCCACCATTGCACAGACTTCATACTTTTTTGCACAAACTCACCTCATGTAAAATGGAGATAGCGGCGCACAATCTGACGTTAAACAGAGATAACAGCGCATAGTTGGACGTCACGTGCCAAAGTCTTTGGTTTTACCATTCACACAACAACACTGTAACCACAGTTTCTAAAAAACTGAGTGACCGGCATTTTCGTGTGGACGAACGGTATAACCGTATAGAAAAAACTGCGGTTTTAAAATACCTGTGTTCGTGTGGGTGGGGACTTAAATGATCTTGAAACAAACAGTAGTGATTTAAATTCTGAGTCAGTCAAACAAAGAAATTGTGTTATAAAACAAAACATTATTTTCTGCAGGCTACACATGTAATTATCGTTACTACTGTAGAGTTTCACAGCTATCCTGGGCGAAAATGTGACGAATGAAGACCTTGGTTGAAACAATGAAACAAAGCAATGGTTTACGCTGCACGTGTTTCCTTGACAGCCTCAGAGGTGTGGAAATTGGACCCAAAAAGCTTGCAGAGCTAAAGCTAGCTAAAGGCTACCAGACTTCAAATCAGTTGTGGCTGCTGCATTATGTTCTTACATCCCTTTTGTGCACCTACCAGGACCTCCAGATTTAGAAATTAAGCCCTGGTTAGCCAAACGGTTTTAAAATGCTTTCATACCTTAAAATTATTTATAAAAATTTCATACCTTAAATCCACTTACTATTTGTTTTAGAATGGAGGATACAGTGCTGATTGTTGTCAGACATCTCTCCTTAATGTCCTATATTCTATTTATCACACATTGCTCTAGTACGTGGCCCTTCACTTGGTTTCAAAAACTAAATGTGGCTCTCAAGCAACAGTTTGCCCACTCCTGAGGTAGAGCCATGCAGACAAGGGACTGAGCGAGGATGCTATGCCTAGATGGATCTGTTCAGCTTAGAGGTGGAATCTGGGCATAAAATACACTGCTGTTTGCCTTCACATGAACTTTACAATCGGTTGCATACACAGAAGCACACGCACGCAGATATCAACTAATGTCAGTATGATATTCCGAAAGAACAGAGGTTCCAAAAGTGTGGGGCACACCAAGATTTGCTTGGGGAGGGAGCGTGTAGAAAGTTAAGGCACAAAAAATATATAAAAAAGACTAATGTGTCCTGAAACACTAATGACATGCATGCTGTTTTCCTGGTGTAAGGCTAATTTATCTCAATCTGAGTACATTAAATAAATTTGGGAATAATGGTGTTTGTGCTATTTCAAAAACTGACAATTAAGATTCCATACAACCTACATTGCACACAGGTTTCTTTAGACCGATGAGCCAATTGAGCTTTTCGTAACCGTGGGAGGTGAGCTGCAGCAATAAATATTTACCTATCACAGATAACAATACACATAACATACCCTACCGGTATCATATCAGGGTCTTAATAGGAAAATTCTCCATACATATTACAATAGGATCTAGCCTATTTTAAAACTTTTATTCAAATATTTAAACATTCTGCTCCCATATTTCTCAAGACACACACAAACACGTCTTCCCTTCTCTACAAGTCAGCCAAATCAGACAGACATTCTAGTTGTCAAATTATAGGGCTAAAAGGTTTGGGAACACATGTTGTAGAGTATGTGGCAAGTCATCATTTCAAATCAGAATGTGTTCTTAGCAGCTTGCCAGGTCAAATAAAGGTGAAATAAAACAAAATAAAATGCAATGTAAACAACATTACAGCCATATTAGCATGCATGTTTGTTTTTTACGATTTTACTTAGAGAATAAACACTGAAATAATATTTCCTTTGGTCAGTATTAATGTCTACGTTTTCTCACCTGAATCCATCAGCATTTATTTTATTTTTTAAACAAGTCTGATTTTATACAGGGCCTTTTGACCAGCGTGTGTAGTGTTCCAAGGTAGCGTATCTCTGTGCACTTTATTAGTGAGTGAGTTTGCTAACCCTGTTGGGGCAGATCAATAACAGTCAGATTAAGAACTTGGTGTGTACTGTGGTTTTAATTATGTCACACTGAAAGTGTGTGTGTGTTTCATGGGCAACAGTGGTAGATCACACATTCATGATTAGTGTGATAAAGGCACAGCTTGGGTACACACATGTTCCTGCAACACAGGCTGGAGGACACAATATGGGGCAGGGATGTGTTGATTGTATTCCCGTGTGTTGGGTGACATGATGAAGTATCATCTAGGAGTGTTGGATAAACACATTATATGGTCCTTCTTGATACTAAATGTATACAAGTGTTTTAAGTATTTTTACATCACTCATAGTTTGATAAGTACAGAAAACAGTTGCTTTATATTAAAATACTTAAGAGCACTAGTACAGTGTTTTTGTCATGTAAAGTAAGCACTTTACTTCAAACTTCAATAGGTCTGTAACTTTTCACCAACTATACTTAAAGTCATATGCAATTGCAGCAGCCATGTAAACAAAGTTTGACAGGGAACTGCGCCCTGCAACGTTTGTGCCAGACCATATAGTGTAAATGTTGTGTAATGGATACATCACAGCTTCAGTCAGTTCCAGTTCTCAGTTCTACTTACGAATTGTACCAGTTGAAGAGCAGCCAGTTAAGTCCCTCCAGCTGGTATTCCCTGAGCTCATTGCCGTTTTTATAATCCCTGGAACTCTCGGATTTCTGCCAGTCATCAGTGGGAGGTCGCTCCTGTTTCAAATAAAAGCCTGCCGTTAGTGGTTTCCTTGCGACCGCAGGAGCGTGGCCTTCCTGGCTCTGAGTTAAAGGGCCATAAAAAAGTATGAACAGAAAACAGGCAGCAGGACAGCATGTGGAGTGGACGTGTGCGCGAGTTTCTTCCTTATTTTGACATACCACACGTTTGGTCTCGGGTTGGCGGGCCACCAAGGCTTCAAACTCCTCAATCTTGGCCTGGTCAATGTCGGCCTTCAGCTCCCACGTGCTGTCCTCGTAAGGCAGGGAGCACCACTTCACCAGGTACAGGTTTACAGGCTGAGGAGAGAGGAGACAGAGATTACTGTGTGAGCACTTCCTTTTTGATGACTGTGGAGATGAAAGCAAAGGGCAACGTTTGGTCTGGACTTCAAAGCCAACGCAGGAACTTCAATGGAGGCCATAACTGAACGCAGATCAACGTTTGTAACCATTTAAAGGCCGTCGTGGATCAGAGGGAGAGTGAGAACACACCTCTCCGTTCTCGTCTGTGCTCTCCGACACATCCAGGACACGGTCCACCTCAACGTAGTCCGGGTTGAAAGGCTCGTCATCCATCTGGATGTGCAGAAAGAGGGAGACAGAACTCAGGTTACTGAAAAGACCTGGCAGCTTTCATCAGCTCAACAGCATAACCGACTCACCCAACCACTTCATATACATACTGTTATTACACCCATTACTTTATTAAAACTTACCCTTGTTTACCTGTTAAGTGCTACATACCAAATAACACCGCTATTGACCCCTTTCAAGGTGGTGGTATAAGAAGCAGATTCTACAGCGGGTGTCAACCCTGACACAAAGCAAGCAAACGGTGGTGGGACAAACCTCTGTGACGAAGGTGGCCAGCGCCTGTTTGGCTCTGAAGCGCTTGACCTTCTGCTGAATCCTCTTGTCCTTCTCCAACTCCTCTAAATCTGCCCAGCGACAGTGCAGGTAAGAGCTGCACAGGGAGAGGACAAACACGCACCATTAAAGACTTGTGTTTACACCAAAAACACAAGTTATGTTTAAGCAATAGAGCAGAAGGGGGGAGGGGTTGGTAAATGGCAATTATACCACAACTACGGCCTCATCCTGCATGGTGCAATGGGGAGTACCTGGCTTGAGATCACAACAAAAACACAAGCTGCCTTATTGCGCTTACAAACCGGCTACCAACAATGTAACGGTAAACAAGCCTTGACATTTCTGTGATACACTGTTTGACACACCTAGGGGTTCAGCCAAAGTAAATCTCACTCCTGCTATAATATGCACATGCAACAAAAAAACATTACAAGAACACACCATAAACACTACATTTTGTAATGCATCACACTAATGCACTTATGCCTACATCCTTTAATACAAAGACTGATATGATAGCAGTTTACGTTTTCACATTCAACTCCAATTAGATAGTAGTATTAATTTCTATTAGATTTCAATTTTTATTACAGCGTTGTTCACCCTCCGATTCGAATAACATGGCGACCAAAGGTGGCTGTAGTGTTGTACTGTTGTTACTCACAAGCTCTTAAACTTCACGTAGAACTCTTCCACATGAACTTCCTCTCCCGACTCAGTCTGTGGGAATGGGCGGGAACAAGTTTAAAAGGTTAGTGTCAGTGCTGTTGTCATTACATTTGGGTTGAGTTAGATGAGGTTGTTCTCAAGTCTGTGTTGCTGATAAAAAACAAAAATTCAAGAGCACCATATTCTCGAACAAAGATATAACGTCTGGAACAAACAAACAAACAAACAAACAATCTCTTGGCACAAAATTCCCTCTACTGGTGGAGGTTAAAAGAAACTGCCAATAGTCTTTGTCACACCCCCACACAAGCAAAAGACCAACTATCCCAGCTTTGTCTTCATGGTACTGGTGGATGACCCATGAATCACTTCTACACAGACACGCACACTACACACACACACACACACACATGCACAAACACGCACTGTTCCATTCACACAGAGCTGACCCGAGGCCTGGCTTCCTGCCAAAACCACAGTGCTACGACAGACGCCAAACTAGCGTTTCCTCAGGCAGGGTGCGTGTGTGTGTGTGTGTTTAAGAACAGGGAGGAGTGAGCGATGGAGGGGGTAACCCGTAGGCAGCTGCCTCAATTCGAGTTCCGCCCGCCAGCCAGCCTGTGCGAGTGCTCCTATTGTTTTTGGCAGAGGTGATCGGAGTTTTGTTTTAGAGCCACAAAAAAAAGCTAAGTAACTCAAACACACCCTGAAGACAGACAAGCACGTGCACATGCGTCCACATTGCACTCACGCTGTCTGGAGCATAACATGCCATAAAAAACCTGGTGGGAACTAAGTTACCTTCAGCGCTATTGCCATTATGATATTTTTACATATATTCTACAATCGCACTTCTCTCAACCAAAGAAAAGTACACCGCTTCCCAAATTAATTTGCTAATTGGAATTAAGTGTCAAACACTAAATATTTTTTTTTCAATCGAACACATGGATGGTATTGTGTCTCCAGGCTCTTTGGATCACTGAAATCAATCTCAGACACCTGTGATAATTAGTTTGCCAGGTGAGCCCAATTAAAGGAAAACTACTTAAAAAGGATGATCCACATTATTAAGCAGGCCAGGTTTCAAGCAATATGGGAAAGAAAAATAATCTCTGCTGCGGAAAAGCATCAAATAGTGCAATGCCTTTGACAAGGTATGAAAACATTAGATATTTCATGAACATACTTAAGTATGATCATTGTACTGTGAAGAGATTTGTGGCTGATTCAGGAGCACAGACGGGTTCGTGCCGATAAAGGCATAATACATACATACATACATACATACATACATACATACAGCTTCGTCCGCGAGCAAGTTGCGAGGGCAGCAGCTCCAGTAGGGGACCCCAAACTTCCCTTTCCCGAGCCACATTAACCAACTCAGACTGGGGGATCCCAAGGCGTTCTCAGGCCAGGTTGGAGATATCCCTTCACCTAGTCCTGGGTCTTCCCCCGGTCTTGCAGTTGTGCATAAACCTACTATTCGGCCACTCCTAACCAATACTCACAAGCAGAAACTGTTGTAGTGTGCCAAGAAATACATGACTAATATTCAAACAGTCTTGTTTACTGATGAGGGCTGTGCAAACCTGGATGGTCCAGATGCATGGAGTAGTGGCTGGTTGGTGTGCCAATAAGGTGGCGACATCAGCAAGGTGGTGGCAGAATCACGTTTTCAGCTGGAATCATGGGGGGAGAGCTGGTAGACCGCTTTAGGGTCCCTGAAGGTGTGAAAATGACCCCGGCAAGGTATATAGAGTTTCTCACTGACCAATTTCTTCCATGATACAAAGAACTGTGCATTCCGTAGCAAAATCATCTTCATGCATGACAATGCACCATCTCATGCAGCAAAGAATACCTCTGCGTCATTGGCTGCTATGGGCATAAAAGGAGAGAAACTCATGGTGGGGCCCCTATCCTCCCCTGACCTAAACCCTATTGAGAACCTTTGGAGCATCCTCAAGCAAATGATCTATGAGGGTGGGAGGCAGTTCACCTCAAAACAGCAGCTCTGGGAGGCTATTCTGACATCCTGCAAAGAAATTCAAGCAGAAACTCTATAAACTCACGTTCAATGGATGCAAGAATTGTGAAGGTGATATCAAAGAAGGGGTCATATGTTAACATGTGACTTGCCCTGTTAAGATGTTTGGTTGAAATAGCTTTTGATTTCAGTAAATTCTTTACAATCTATAAAATGTTTCGGAACTCCGTTTTCCATAATCATTTGGAACAGTACATTTTGAGTTTTTCATTTTAGAAAGAAATACTATTTTCATTGGGTGGTTTGTTCAATGAAATGAGACTTATTTGACCCTAACGGTTGGCGACTTAAAATATACTAATTGTCATTTGCATTAAGAAAATCTGTGTTAAGGCATGAACACTTTGAAAAGAGATATGATTTACTGAATTGTCTTGGACTTAAAAACAACATGAACATCATGTTAACAATTGTCTCACTGCCTTCATACAACTGCTAGACTAGTCTACAAAGCAGTGTGTGTGTGTGTGTGTGTGTGTGTGTGTGTGTGTGTGTGTGTGGTGTAATCTGGTTAGAGCTGTGTGAGCAGCGGTTAATAAGATGACGCCAGGGCAGGGGTGCTGTTTCCCCACTTTGCGGACGCAGCTGTCTGTGTGTCTCACCTCTTTCTTCCCCAAGCGCATGGCCATGATCTTCTCCACCACGGGTCCCTCTGTCTCAGCCACCTCCTACAGGCGCGCAGATGGAACAACATTAGCACAGGCGTCCGCAACGGAGAACAGCCAGCACCCAAATCTATTCACACACAAACTCTCTGGGACAAAAACACACTCAGTCTGGCACACACGCTCAAGCGTACACACACGCTCTCTGTGGGTGACTGACCTGCTGTTCAGAGTTGGAGGGGGACTTGGGAGTGGATGAGTCGTCTCCATCGTCATCCACATCCGAGATCCTGAACTCCATCTCCTCTGTGTAGCGTTTCCTTTTCACCTGGCGACTAGAGCGCCGCTTCTTCAGACAGATGAGGACAGAGTATAGTAGTCAACAAACCCACTTGACAATGTGCTGAGTGAACCCACCACAAACCAGAATAACCGAAGGAAAAGTTAATCTGAAGCACAACAAAGGCATTTCACTGAAAGATATTTGGTATGACTTGAAAAAAAGAAACACTACTCACACACCTTCAAAGCAGTTATTTAATATGCATATTATCTATGGGGATTCCTGTTTTGTAGCTATTAGTGTGTAACTGAAAAATTGAGGTGGGGTGGATGTTAAAACCTAGGCGGTAGTTTGTAGTTCTAAGCAGGGAGGCATTAAAACTACACAAGTATTTCTGAATTCACTAAAAAGTGAACCATTCACACACAACCCGTTTCTTTAATGTGACGCGGAATCTTAGAAAATGTGCAGATATCCTTTCAGTGGCTTGTTTTACTCCCACTATGGCCTTAGAGGTGTCATTGGAACAAATCCGCAAATGGAAATCCATTTCAGGACTAGAAGAGTGACGACCCATCTGGTACGCAAGACAGGTGGGATCTGGGGTCGCTAAGCGCAGCCACACTGCAACTGAGCGGTGGCTTGGTCTTCCTTACAGATGGGGTGAACCGTGCCAGCTGCAACGGTGGAATAAGGGCTGTCAGGCCGCATCTACTCTTAAGAGACCTAGAAATTGGGCAATGCCTTTGTGTCGGCTGACCCGGACACCTGGATGTTTGAGGTGGTGAAGTAATTTGCTGCTAACAGCTCTCATATTTATCGGCTTGGAGCGAAGGAGAGGGTGCGTGGCAAAGATATTTCTTTTTCAATTCACTTGTGAAAACTGACGGGACCCGATGAAAAGTCCATAATTTAACACAGGGGCCCTGTGGCTGAATGCCCAGTAGAGTCAAATTGAGTCACAAATGGCACTCCATTTCCTATATTGTGCACTATACGCCCATAAAGCTCAAGTCTCAAGTACTGTACTACGTGAGGAATAGAACTAGTGCACTACTAGGAAATAGACTGCCATTTGGCAGTCCTCCGACTTCATCTGGCCCTTTAGTTCAGCAGTCATCCATATGCCTCATGATCAAATCCATATTAAGAGCAGATTTAAGTCAATAAGGAAAACGGGGGCAGATTCAGCAGCTTCTGAGAGGGTTTAGGAGGTTCCGGGCAGAAATGTAATCTATTGAGCGGATATGGAGCATCTGAAATGTGGGCTGTCTGTTTCACACGTTTCCCATCAGAGCCTTCTGTGACTATCAACTGCTGCGCCCTGAACTCGTTTGACAATAAATACTGTGGCCTTGTGTAATTGCGAGTAAGAGGCTGTTGTTCGAACATTGCTTCTTGTTTGTATTGTCAATACGCAGCCCTCAGGCAGAAGCATTACAGTACTATTTACGCGTGTTTGTACCTGGATGCCGTCATCGTCCTCCTCATCAGAGGGTGCTGGGGGGGATTTCTCCACGTCAGAATTGACCAAGGGCTCTCGCTTCCTTTTGGCTTCCTTCTTAACACCACCCTCCACGGCATCAGTCTTCTTTGTGCTGTGGGAGGGAGGATGAAAGGGATATGAAATAAGATATGGAAAACAGTGTGTGTGTGTGTGTGTGTGTGTGTGTGTGTGTGTGTGTGTGTGTGTGTGTGCGCGCAGATGAATGGGAGAGTCAGAACCACCATCTCGTTTTGCACATAAACAGACATTACTGCTTCTGCCCGTCTGTGTCTCTGGTACCTTAGTGTCAACAAAGCCTAAGGTACAGTTAAGATAAGAACTGGTGCGGGTGTTGGGGGGGGTCTACTGCCAATAAACCAAGGCTAAGGGCTGTTCTTAGGCACTTCCACCTAACAGAAGGGGGGTTTGGCCTATTTACAGAGGGTTTTTCTTCAGTGCGGTGGAACAGAGTGCTTGATGAAACCATTAGACGCTGGAAGCTTTAGACAGACCACAAACCCACAAGGTGTCTTAAAGTTATGGTAAAATGGTAACTCCGTAACAGTAAATAGTTGTCATAATAACATTGATCAATTCTGATACATCATGACTTTTGACAATCATAAACAAAACTGTCAAGTTTATAAATATTAACTCCCACAATTCTAACAGTCAGAGGCCACCAGTTACCCACAGTCATCTTGCCTGGCTACCCGAGGCTTTGGAGATCCTCTGCTCCACGATATAATTTACTTTGACAACACAGTCTCACTTCTTGCAACAACCTGGAAGAAATTAGCATTAACTGTCTTGTACAGGAATAGTTTGTTTCTTTTACAATGTCCACTCAAGGACTCAATCAATTAAGTTTTCATCAAGTTTCCTTTCAAACAATCTGCTCAGGTAACAACCGATAACCCTGTGGTTTCAAAATGACTCACAAGAAACCATGACATTGAGGTTTCTAGTAAATAACCATGTTAAAGAGGCAGTTTGAGGTCATTTCTTGAGGGGGGAAGATAGAGGGTTAAAACATGAAAGGCAGCAGAGAGGAAGGGGGAGGCATGGTGTGTGTCTTCTTTCCACTGTGTGTATGCACACAAACACACAGCTCCACTCCTGCCATCCCTGCCGCATATTACACAAAGCCCAGGGGGCGGCGGTCAACCCCCCCCACCGCCTCTGCTTCAGGCTGCCCCTCTCCTTTCATTCGCACGCCAAGAGCAATCACATCACCCTGGTAACCGGCGGTCACGTGACCCGCACCTGTTCCTCTGGCTGGACGCCACCGGCTGGAGCCATCTGCTCTGTTCTGTCACTCTGCCTCTCCTCTTTTCTCCTGTTCTGTTACTTCTACTTGCACTTTATTTCACTAGGGCCTCTCCTCAAGATCTCTTCTCCTCCTGCTACTTTATCATTTCTTGTGATTCTCCTTTTATGTCCTCCTCCTCGATCTAGCCTTTGGTTGCTAAGCCCCGCTCACCACATCCTAATGAACTGCAGACGGGCTCTCATCCATTCTGCCATGTCTCCTCTTCTTGGTCAGCTGTTCCGACCCTGACAGTCTCTTACTCTACAGTTTCCTCCTATTGATTAGTCGTTTTCTGCTTTCATTCCCACTTGCTCCCAATGGCTTCATCTCTTTTCATCTCTTCTCCACTTGGTCAGCCTGTTATCTTTGCTGACTCCTCTCCTGTAAACCTGTCCCCCTAAACTAAATCCCTAAATCTTATTTTTATTACTAGTTCAAAAATTTTTCCCCATTTTCCGCCCCTCCTAATTCCCACTAACCCCGCCTTGTCGGCAGCTCTGCAAATTCTTGGTCAGATCTGTGGGATAACCAGGGGCGTACACATGGTTCATCCAACCACGTCGCCCAGCCACTAATTCTTTTCACACTGCTCATCCAACATGGAAACTTTTAGATGATTAAGTTCCTTAACAATATTTCTTCGATTGAATTTACAGGCATCTGATCTTGGTGAAATAGTCGTCCACAGTGGTGCTATAAAGTCATTGATGAGCAAAATGTGTGGAACTGCACCTATGGAATAACACTGGGCTCTGGGGTGTACTGGATGACATTTAGGTATGTGGCCCTGTGTGTGGGCTTGCGTGTGCTCAGTGTGTGTGGATCTTTGCTGTGCGTGTGTTTGGATCCTTGCTGACAGCGAGGACAAAGGGGTGGAGGAAAGGGTGTTATAGCACACCTGCTGTCCAATGGTGAGTCATGCACAGCTGGACACCATGCCGCTTCACCTCCGAACACATACGCTCACACACACAGCTATGCTCTCGCACACACACGGCCACTGGGAACACCCCCCCACGAATGCCTGCGATACGTCTCTGGAGACACTAATAAAGGACGGTTAGCTCCGTCATGCGACTTATGAGGGGCGGGGCCTCGATGCGAGAACAGAAGGCAAAAGATAAACGGCGCATCTGTAGATTGAAGAAGCACTTCTGGTTCAGAAAATGAGGGCAACACCGTGGTATCAGTCAGTCATTTTAAGGGTTAACACAGGTTTAGAGGGTGGTTCAGTTGTGAGAAGGTTCACACACTCTGCTGCATGCGTGTTTGTCATGACAGCTGTGTGTAAGGCAAACAAATCTGCCGACACAGGCGCCCTACACACTCATCCGTGGGTGTGGCAGCGAGACGAGCAACGCAGGCGAGGGGCTGCTATTTATAGCTCGGCTTTCTCCCAGGATGACCGAGCGCACAAACACAAGGTCAAAAGACAGCCTGTCTTCTCTCGGCTCACTGACTGTCTCCTCTCTCCTGAAGCTTCACATTCCACCCATGTTTTGGGACATCAGAAATGAGTACAAGTGTGCTAAAGCCAAACGGAAGACATCTTCACACAGTGCAAAGGTCTCACCTGTACTGGTGACTGAAAAAAGGCATCTGCCATATTGCTTTAACCCATCCTACTGACCACAGTATCAGCGTTCCATGTAAGTGAAGCTTCCTGACATGAGGACCTACAGACACTAACAGCCCTATTGCTTAGAAAGACAAGTCATGAATATAGACTGTAGACATACCATATAACAAACAGTTATTTAATTTCACACTACAATTACAAGTTACATCATAAAACAACTCATGCAGTGTAATGTTATTTCAAATACGATTCATTTGACTTCTAGTAAGTAACCTGTTATATTGCTCCATTGAGACACAAATGTCAGGCTACCAATTTACTGTGGTAATGGAGCCACATGGATCGGATTGTGTGGGAAAATATAATGCTCTCCTATGACACTTGCTTGCTTCAATCTGACGTCTTTGCTAGCAGCTGCAGTTTGAAATCAAACTGAGGTTGAACAGTTGTTTTTTTCACTGAGGCAGGCAGGTCTAGAATCAGTTCCGCTTTCCCTCTTAGGTTGAGGTCAGAGAAATGTGAACTCAGACCTGGAGAAAAGAGCAAAAACTTCTGCATGGAGCAGTAAGAGTGGGATAAGATTAAGTCCACCATTACAGGGTGGAGGGAAGGAGTTGCTACCATTATCATGCTAAATTAACCCATTGGCCTGGCTGTCACAAAATGGAGGAAACATCTAGAAGAGAGATGATAGACACTTGATTGGGGGCAATTTATCCCCTACAAACCAGGAGCTTCAGAGGTTGCGTTAATGCAGAAGTCTGCATTTTTTACACAGATAAATAATTGAAAAAGCTGGAAAAATCTTCTGTTCTTGGGTTACCAGGTCCCATTCCTTCCCCGGGAAATCCAGATTTCAATGCGTTTCCAGGTGTCCTGAGTTATTTAGAAAATAAATCAATGTTATGACCTGTATTTTCACTTGGTATAGTTTTTGATTGGTCTGAATGTGACAGGCTATCATGATTTGTCACCCCTGTTAGTCTTAAAGATCTTTCTTTTATACAGTAACTATGATCCAATCGCATTTTAATTCCTATATGCTGCCAAGGGCCTGTGCATGCCAATTGTAACAAACATTATGAATGCTGATGCAATACAGCATCAATAGAGTTAGTAATAGCTAAGGTTAGCTGCCATGACCAATGTCTAAAATGGAACATCCGCTTCAGTTGAACATGTATTATCACTGATGAACTCTATATGGACACCAGAAAAATCCCAACTCTCTGTAACAACCTTGAAGACAATGTTATTTGTTTGAATAAATTTTAGATTAAATTGCACAGCTTTTAAACTTTAAAATTAAAGACAAGCAGACTCTTATGAAAAATTCCCTCAAGCAAAAAGTACAGGCCTACCATACTCCACACCCCCAGAATCAAATGAACAAAGGTGTTAGCTATTTTTTACAGTTGTTGCTGTGTACACCTAAAGCGTAGGCTGTGTTAAATCTTCAGAGTAGCTTCAAAGTGTTCATGTTAGAGAACAAAATTACCTAGCTGTAATGCATATTGTAACCTTTTCAGGTATTATAATAATACCAGCACAGCCCATACCACTGTACCACGCCTCAATCTTGCCGACGCCTGAGTCGACGTGGAGATCTATGCCTGTTATTGTTCCCGCCACAGGACGACCAAAAGTCACTCATCTCATCAGTCCATAAAACCTTTGAAAGAAATCTGTCTTCAGATATTTCTTGGCCCGGTATTGCCATTTCAACTTGTGTCTTGTTCAGTGGCGGTCTGGTTTCAGCCCTCCTTACCTTGGCCATGTCTCTGAGCACTGAATACCTTGTACTTCTGGGCACTCCAGGTAGGTTGCAGTTCTGGAATATGACAGCACTGGAGGATAATGGGTTCCTGGTAGCTTCACATTTGAGTCTTCTCAAATCTTTGGCAGGTAATTTGCATCTTATTCTCAACATGTTTCTTGCGACCCTGTTGACTATTTGCAACAAAACTTTTGATGGTTCTGCAATCATGCCCCAATATCTTAGAAAGTTCAAGAGTGCTGCATACCTCTGAAAGACCAAATATTTTAATTTTCTGAGTCAGTTAAATCTCTTTTGCCCCATTTTGCCTGAGGAACAGAAGCTGCCTAATAATTATGCACACCTTCATATAGGGTGTTGCTCTCCTTGGCCAAACCTCATTACACAAATACACATTACCTGATATGCTTAAATCCAACAAGCACTCCAGTTGATACAGCTTGGAGTTGGAACATATGCATATTAATGATGTTTAAAAAAACTGACTCGCCTAATAAATGTGCACACACTGTATAGAGGCTACTATAAAAACTAGGTTTCCAATCCCCAGTTCAATTAAGAGTATCAACTATGATAAACTGACATATTATGGAGACAAGTATGACAAAACTGGAAATAATTACTCCTTGAATAATAAAAGATGTCCAGCACTTGCATTTTTTCCCCCCCAATGCTTACTTTTTATTTACACTGTCGAGAACCATCACTACAATAACCTTCAGAATTTAGAACACTATAAATAGAGGTCTGCAAATTGATCGGCCTAGCCCATTAATTATAGCTGATTCTGAGTTTTCAAAATAATTATTAACCAGCCTTTTTGCTCGCCGATTATGGCTGATATTTTTTTTAGAGGAAGAACATCCTCTAGTGTTACAAATAGATAGCAAATTACAGGGAAACTGCGTGCAGCCCATCTGTCGTGAGCTACTTGTTGTCACACGCTGCAGCATCTAAAGTCTCGATGACGTTTTGTGGCTGCAGAGAAGCCAGGGTGAGTTTCTAGCTAGAATGAAAATGATCTTTCAGGGGAGAAATTCAATCCAAGCTCCACATGGTTGGTAATAGACTAGAATAGTGGGTATATGTTTACTGCTTTCGTTTTAAGAGAACTGTTCCTATATTTTTTTATCAACCTAAACTTTTATCTAATCTGTTCTCTTCCAGATAGGGAGGCCATCAGGGAAATGCAACCCATTTTAAATCAAAACATCTTCACAAGGGTTAACTAGTTATAGCTACAGTAAATGCGTTACATATAATAAATAAGGGGGGTTTATAATTTATAAACAAATTAGCATACAGTACGTCATTGGTTCGTGGCACCAAACCCGTGCTGGTGTTTTAATTGTTATATCCATTTGCCAACACACAATCGTTGTAAAAATGCACAATCGTTGCAAACCATACACAAAATACATGTTTTTTTAACCTTCATATTTAATTAAAAAGGCATTCGTGTTAGCAAGGAATACAAGTCGCCAGTGTTCTCAAACACAGTTTTCAAAGTATTTCTGACATTTAGCAAAAAAGAGAAAATATTTTACTCAACCGTGCAAAGGTGGCAAAAAGAGAAAAGAATGTTACAATCTGACGCCTTGTGCAAGATAATATTTCTGAAGTTAATGAGATAAAATCCCATGTTTCTCAGTTACAGACTTTGTTATATTTCTATTCATTATCATATTTGTATATTGATTAGAGGTTAAACTGCAACTGATAGGAAAGAATAGTTCAATTCAAATTAGGGAATGACAGATATCCTATCAGGGACGCCCACAAATTATATACAATATCCACATCAATATTTTGTTTGAGCAACAAAATCAAATGTCCTAGATTTGTTTATAATTCGCAGATGTCAGGGAAATATGTGTACAATGCGGGAGACTACCAGGACATCCGGGAGATCTCGGTTATGATGGTATGTAGCCTTCTTTTCAACACTAAACGAAATACGGTATAACATTATACCATACTACTTCTAACTGGGAATACCGGAATTTGATAAACATTTTAATTTAAAAATGTCCATTACAACTCTCTCAGGCACATATCATTAGAAACCCAAACTCTGTAATATCAAAATACATTTGCATTTCTGTGCATCTACAGTTGGGATGTGTGGCAATACAAACAAAGGTTTTGAATAGGAAATCTTCAAATAGGAATGGTTATATGAAATACAAATCTTATTATGCTCATCATTAAAATTATATACTGCTATAAATAAATAAATAAAAATCTGCCTATTATGATCGACTTTTTTGGTGTCCCAATAATCGGTAATCAGTCTTGAAAGATCATAAATCATCCGACCTTGAATTATAAATGCCTATTTCCTGTCTTATAGAGCACCAAGTACACCCATGTTCATTTATTAAATTAGAACGCAGGTAAAATCTTTAAAAACACACATTTTTGGAGTCTGCATTTTGAAAACTGTACTGGTACTGTACCGGTCTATATTAGAGGGAAAAAACAACATAGTACTCATCCGGGATGAAGCGGATCAGTGGGTAGGGTTACAAACTCAGAAATTCAACGAACAACATTCATCACTTTACTTGAATTGATGCATTTCCTTGACACAAAATTACATTTCCCTTATATGCACTAACACCATAATTACATAACAATAGCAATGGGTACAATGATTTTAATTCTTTCATATCTTATTTTGCCATTTCATTAGAATTTGTGGCAATCATAGGTACGTCTTTCATAACTGTCATGAATTTTAGGCATTGCTTTGTATGCAACAAAACACAACACAGTAAAGGAAATGTTATAGGAATCGCTTTTTACATTTATTTTTTAAATATCAAGAAATAGCTAGGTTTTACAGCTTTCTATGCACACTTCTGAAAGAGGAAGTAGCCTTCTCCCCAGCAAAATTCTATACCCCTATTAAACTGAAATACTTCTCTATGCAGTTATATAACAGTTGTTTGAATCAGACTTACAAGTTGCCTGACATTGTTGTTCTACCTATCGTCTTATTATTAATTGTCTGTATATTGTGAGGCATACAATTGTTTTCCTCTCTATACACATGTGTGCAAGTTCTCCATCTTCTGCTGTCAATCACAAAAGCTTAAAATGGGCATACAATTCTCCAATGGGTTACAACCCGCACTGTACTCACACTGCTCTGTGTTGGTGCAGAGCAGTACGGTGTGCTAAGATGTGGTCGATGGAAAAGACATAAATGAGGCAGCCGGGGCTTGATTACCATTAGCCGCCACAAGATTAAGCCCTCCCCCTCTACAGGAACACTTCCCTTCTCTTAATAGCCACATGCATGCTTCACCAGGCCTCGCGCTCACATATACCTCCCCCTATTGTTGACCCCTGCTCCGGTGCTGGGTCACAGATGCCAGGCTGACGAGCGGCAGGGCCTCTCCTTTCCTCTAGATGAAAGAGGCCACCGGTAAGAGCAGTGACGGCGCAGAGCCTGCAGAGGAGAGGGTGCTAAGGGCAGCGCACGGAGGCCAAGATTGGGGGGTGGGGGCTACGCTGACACATTCCTTAGGCAGCTCATATTACCACCTTCACAATGAAAAGGCCTGATCGCTCCCTGGTTTGTTCACAACCCCCCCAACTCAAAGCAGCAGTCAGCGAGGGGGAAACGGAAGAGGGGGGAAAGATGGTAGAGGAGCAGGGATCTTTAGCATGCTAATGGCTCCTGAAGCCCGGTGATAGACTTGGGATGTCACAGGGCACTGACTGCACCAGACAAACACACAGAAGCAAGGGGAGGAAAATGAAGGTGAGGCCAGCGCTGTCTAGGAGACGTGGCTTTGAGTTACACAGACCAGGGTTGCGTGAAGGAGCATTTTGCCTCCATCTGAAGTTCATTCAGGTTCATTAGACTACTACTGATGTTCTTATATAATAATAACGGCCACAACAGAAAGCTAAAGGTCAACCACCATTTGATTTCACTGGGCTAACAGCAAGGACCAAACCTCATCTGGTTTGGCAGCAATGCAGTGGGCTCTTGCTTCAGCCATCCTCAGTAGCTGCCAACTTCAGCACTCACCCAGAAGCCCACCACGGGATCACATGACCAAACATCTGCATCCGGACCTCAGGGGCCATCCACCTGGGTGTTAGTGAGCCTGAGGGTCTTGTCCCATGTTTCTCACTGGGTGGTCATGTGAGTGAAAGGAGGGATGAGGAGCAATGCGAGGGTTAAGTGGTTTGGCTAACTTGGGGTGACTTGTATACTCTGAGAACAAATTGAATCTAGAACAACCCTTTCATGGTGGATTCAAATCTGCAGTGGGTGAGTGGGTGTGGAACGGAGGTGTGTGAGCTATCAATTCCAAGTGGACTTCAGTGTGAGGTTTATCCAATAAATACCTATGTAGCATAAGTAGTGACCTGAACCCACACAGACTCAAAACAGCTTTCAGACACAGAGGCATAACAAACCCTAAGAGGTCGACTAATATAGATACCTGACAGACATCCAAGCTTACTTTCAAAGCACACAATAACAGTTGTTAGTGAGCAGCTGAAGTAGTGATATGGGGAAGATAATTTTTGAGCTGATATGAAACAGCAAGGAATCTGCTAGTGAGGTAGCATCTATTTCATTTATGCAATGTAGGTGGAACCTACCTGGGCTTCTTGGGCGTCTTGGCCTTGGGGGTGGTGCTCTTGGCTTTCTTCTCCTTGGGCTCTTTGGGGGTCTTCGGTGTCTTGGGAGTCTTGGGGGTTTTAGGAAGCTTGGGCTCTTTAGGCTCCTTGGGCTCCTTGTCCTTTGGTTTCTTTTTACTCTTCTTCTCTGCCGCCGGCAATTCCTTCAAGGTGCCAGTCAGTGGGTCAAACTCAGCCCCGAGGCTATTCCCGAATGCCAGTTTCCTCTCCTCCTCGCTGCAGTCCTCTAAAACTCCTTTCTTCTTCTTCTTCTTCTTCTGCTTCTTCTCTCCCTCCTCACCTTCACCATCTTCCATCGCCTTGGCTTTCTTCTTTTTCTTCTTCTTTGTCTTCTGCTCGGTGTCCGTAGACTGCTGGTCACGGTCGGCTGGCTGGAGGTTCGCCCCTGAGGCGAAGGTCCTGTCGGAAGCTGTCGTCTCGGATGACGGATCAGACGGGGAATGCTGCCAAGGGAAGAGGAATAATAAATGAGTAAACATTTTCAGGCAGCAGCAAAAGAACAACAACCAAACGCACTAAGGTAGGTCATCGGCTAACCTGCAGATTACCAATGTGGTTGTCAAGGTAATTCATGCATCTATCAGCATAAGGTAGTTAATATCTTTAGAAATCATTCAGTTAAACCAGGAAATATTGGACATTGTACTACACACAAACATTAATGTATTGTTCCAAATAGAACAAGCATGTTTAACCAAAAGACTAAATATTGCACACAATGCCTCATTCAAGGTAAAATATAGTCTTCCTAACTAGAGTGAAGATATAGCCTTTATTTTTTGATTATCAGAAACTATGCCTAAAAGCACAGATTTATAAAGATCCAATCCAACATGTATCCTCTAGGAAAGTCAAGGAATAGATGTAACCTAGACAATTCCTGAAGATTGTAGAGGCTAGGCCTAATCTATATCCTTAAAAAAAGGCAGTGGCCAGGTCCAAACAAGTCCTGGTTGTTAAGGACAGAGGGAATAGGTAATTCCTGTCTAGCCTCTATTCCTGTGGAGATGTAGCTGACTCTCCTCCACTGTTCTATCCCCAGTAGAGCTGGGCTGACAGGAAACACGTTGGCAGCTGTTTGGGGCTTCCAGCTGCCCGCAGTCCCAGAAGCAGATGGGGCGAAGGCATTATGACACGAATAAATTATATCCATACTTCCAAAGAAATAAGGGGGGGTACAGCATTCATGGACATCAGCACATTTACTGCAATATGGCACAGCTCTTTCCAAAAGGATTCTACAACCCCCCGTCTAGGCTAGTTAAGAGTGCGTGCAAGTGTTCCCACTAAAGTAGAGAGGAAGGAAATTCAAAAGAATGAAAAAAATGAGGTCCTGTTGGTAGCATTGTAGCACGCTCCTTTTATCTCAGAGGCCCGCAGAAAGCTCAAAGACAAAAAAACAACCTTTAGAGAAGCCACATCAACTGCAGCAGTCAAATGCAAATTTCCTGTAAACAAGCAAACAGACTGATTGGGTGCACGGTGCGTGCCAAACATCACCAAGGTCACAGTGAATACATTTATGGCCACTCCCCAAACCGAAAGGTGTGCGGAAAACAGGCTGACCAGACAAACTGAAGCAAGGGGAGCGCTCGGGCTGCTGCTTTAACGGATAAATGTCTACCCCTGCCCAGCTACCCCGATAATCAATCACATGAATGACAATAGGCCCGGCGCACGCACCCACTCGCTGCATCACTAATGTGACAGCAGCAGCGCAGAATACGATACGGCCGGTATTGGGTTTCATCTCTCCGAGGGGGAAGAGTGACGTGCCGGTTAATCTGGCAGCCAAAGTGCTCGCTCTCCGAGCTAAATACTCCCTGAAGGAGCAGAGCAGAGGGCAGCCACTGCTGCTGAGTGGCTGGGGTCTTTCGCAACAAACGCTTACTTGGGGTGGGCAAGTGGGCCTAACAAAGCTATTGAGATGCAACATACGATCCTCAAGTTTTATATTCGGTATTTGTTTAAAGATGCAATTTGACGATGGCCGTCCAAAACAATAGCTGTACGTATTGGCAAGAGAGGGTACTGCCGCAAAGTGTGCCATAGGTTAAACAAGAGCTTTTTCTGTAAGAATTGTCTTTGCAATTAACAGGTGGTATTTCGGTCCAATACTAGTGTTAGCACAGTCTCGATAGTGCTTTGCCTTTCAATTGCTTCGCAAATATTGCTTAGGCCTAAGGCCATTTCAATTCAGGGGATGTCTTTACAATGAGGGTTTTTCAACTTCTTCAGTTTACAGAAATTGAATTGGCCCCATCCCTGATGTCAATTCATTACTCTTGAAACAAGATGGCAGGCTATAGCCTAGGGGTGTAAAAGACCCCCAGAGACACAGCAACTGATATTTTCCGGTGAGGCAATAGACACGCTTTTGTTGTGGTTCCTGACAGGGTGAAGGGGGGGGGGTTTCATCTTTAATACGAGTGCTTCGGGGGGTTAGTGGAGACCAGAGACTGTGCTGAATAGCCCAAAACAAGCTTTACCTAAATACAAATGTTGGTTTTCCCCAACAGCATTACTGTGACTACTTAGAAAAAAGGAAAGTGGGTAAATTATTTAACAACTTAAAGGCTAAACACTCACTATAGGAGGAAGGAATGCAAAGCTATAAGCTAGCCAGGTGCAACATTTCTAGAACAGCTGAATATGAAAAGGCAGCAAAGACACCTTTTCTTCTTCAAAAGTCTTCTTGAAGCTGAAAAGAAGTTACATTAAAGATGTTTACTTCCGCAGGCATGGCAATTGTCACATTTGTAAACAATTATTTTGGCAAATATCTAGTTAACAAGCATCTGCTGATAAATATTGACAGGCTCGTTTAGCTTGTCAATACTCAAGATTAGAGGGCCAATTTATTCAGGCAGATTAATTTAAATAATCAGTAATCAACATTTTTGTACACCGGTTAAGAGATGCCCGTCCTCTGATTAGATAGAAAACCACGAGGACTGCGTGACAGACGGTCTGTTGTGCGATGCAGCATCTAAAAGACCTAGCCCGCAGAGAAGGGAAGATCCTAGCTAGCCTAAAACCAATCTTTCACAAAACAAAAAAATTAATTGTTACACATTTCTGATATTAGGCTACCAACTTATCAGTTAGGTGGTTTCACTATTTTGTGTTGAGAAGCGCTTGCATTTATTTAATTACATTTTAAGTTACATTTTATACTGCAACTGCTATAAGTGAAAAGTCAAAGTCAAGATAGCATGTGACAGATTGTCTGATGGGGGGAATAAAGTGACTTCCCACGGTAACCTTAGTGACAGCTTTGTTTTGGCTAAACGATTCAGCCACAAAAAACTTGATGTTTTGTAAATATATTATATTCATGCAGGGGTTGACATTTACTTTATATACTTGTCCAAAGGATGAGTGGCCAATATAGTTTACACTGGTCCAATGGCAAAGACAACTTGTCCAAAACAGAAGTGATTAACATGCATGTCCGTAATTCCAGGAAACAAGAATAGATCTCCTCGTGTCACGTCGAAACCAGGGAATCCATGTTAAAACAGTTCATTTTAAATTCTTCCCATTGTATTCAGGAAGGGATTTTGTGATGGCACCAAGGCCTTTGGCCACACTATTAAAGTAATCTAAAAAAAGATATCCAATTTGATTGTTCTTTAAAGCACCAATTCAACTTAATATGAAGTGTCACCACATTTACAACATGGCCTCAAACTAACACTTTGGTCATATTGGCAGGCAGGCCTAGATAAAATAAAATCTACTAGTCACTCAGATTTATTAGCCAATATGCTTGACAAAAGTTTATCAAATAATGCAGTAGGGCCCTATGATTTCAGTGTTGCGGAGAACACATACAGAAAAACGCTTCATACAATGTTGTAAAATATAGATTTGTCATAATTCCAAAGTTGCTTTTGAGGTAATGTTAATGTTTACTAGGTTCGTTTTAAATTGGCTAGATTTAATGTCGTAACCAAAGTGTGTCTAGCATGGTAATATAATTTTAAAGCGAGTAGGCTCAATTAACATGAAAAATCCCTATACACAATCATGCTTGGAACTGATTGATCATATAGAAAGTAAATTTAGCCTATTTGGCAATGCATTTGCAAACTTTTTGTCCAAAAGTCTGTTCATTGGTTCCCAAACATGGGTACTAGGACACCTGGTGGTACAGTAACCAAATATATTTGGGAACCACTGACCCAGGGTGTTTGATATAAAAAGTGGAATCACAAATAACAGAAGTCGCAGAATATTGAGGTAAAGAAAAACCTGAACAGCCAAATAATAAAAACAGATTTTATAGGGCCCTAATATGTATTCCTAGTTAGAAATATGGTATAACACTGCATTTTGATTTTAATTTTCTGATCGAGACAAAATGTGACCCCAAAGTTTTAGTTACGCTTTACTGATTCCATGGTAACAGTCACTTTCAGAGAATAACTGTCACTTGCCATCTTGAATCTGACTATTCTTTTCAAGCAGTTGCAGTTCTCTTATTAACATTCATGCATGTAAATAAAAAGGTCAGAAATCGTGGAACATGGAATTAAAGGTGCTATATGTAAAACGGACAGCCAGCGTTAAAAAATGGGTACTACAGTTCAAATTCAAAATACCTGAGTTGTATCCCTCCGCCACCTCCTCCCCAGAATCGAAACTAACGTGACGAACAAGATCAGCGCAATCATGACAAGCAAACCGTGTTTTACTACGTCTATGGTCACGGAACCGTTTAGAAACATGC
>JACXGM010002031.1:28227-49730 GCA_016801145.1 Umbra pygmaea | reverse complement strand
CAAGTATTGTAACATTGATTAATTTACACAACCTGTACATTTTTTGTTTGCTCCATGACCGGTCAACACTGTCAAGGTTGCAAATGAAAGAATACAATAAATAAAATTGTTATACACGATCAGCATGAAGCAACACATTGGATTAATGGAATACACAATTGTAATGTAAACTGATCATTTACAGTTGAGCGAAATATGCTGCTCTCATAGACTTGTCCGTGTCTGCTATTGGTCCTGCAGGGTGCACACACCGCCTATTTTATGTGAACGCGCTTGTCACTAGATTGGGGAAACCCTGGGGTGATTTAATGAATTAATAATCACCGTCGTGACATCTCGTATCTATATCGCAATTGTTAGGTTTAGTGAATCCATGTAATAAAAGGAAATCTATGGCATGGTGAACTTTCTTCGTAGTATAGGCCTCTGTTTTGTAGAGAAAAATCGATGTGGCACACCCAAGTTTTTAGATGCCTCCACATATTATACCTATATGATGAAATTATTATGATTTCTTGTGAAGCTATGTAAATTTTTATGTGAACAATGCGCTGCCACTTTAATTCAGTGCGGTGCAGCACAGCAAAAATAGACTCTGTTCGGAAACGATCACTGCACTGCTGTATACGCACCGCTCCTGGAACGGATCACCGGACCGCATCGGCATGTAGTGTGAAAGCTCTAGCCTGTTAACATAGGCACGGAAAAATATACGGACCGCATACGCACCGCAGACGGAGTATGTCTGAAACGGGCGTAACTGTATTTTGTAATGCTTGAAATGGTATTGTGAATAAACTTACTTACTTACTATGTCATATTTCAAAAGTACAGTTGATTTTCATAATTTTTTTACTATATATGCATATGATGTTATGATTTGCTATGTAGGAAATAAGGTATGCTAATTACACACAGCTGCACATTTCAGTGAAAAAATTGTGCACACCGGAAGCCTGTTTTTTATATAAAGAATTGGATGACAGAAAATTACTTACTTCTAAACTCTGAAAAACTGAAATTCTCATTTTAGGTCCCAAGACACATAGTGACCTGCTATCAAATCTGGCAATGAACATAGATGGTTGTACAGTTATATCAGAAAAAAACTCTAAAATAACTTTATTTTACATTGGACCCAAAGCTCTCTTTTGAAGAACATGTAAAACATATCTCAAGAGCAGCTTTTTTCCATTTCCGGAAAATGGCAAAAATGTAAAACTTTGTGTCAAGGAATGATGTAGAAATGTTAATCCATGCTTTTGTTACTTCATGATTGGATTATTGTAATGCTCTCTTTTCTGGCTACCGAGACAAAACCCTAAAAAAACTTCAGTTAGTGCTTAACACGGCCGCCAGAGTTCTGACTAGAACCCCAAAATTTGAAAATATTACCCAAAATCTAGTCTCTCTACACTGGCTGCCCATTAAGGCTAGGACTGATTTCAAAGTTTTACTCTTAACCTACAAAGCCCTACATGGACTTTCCCCTACTTATCTGTCTGATTTGGTGCTGCCATACATTCACGTACATAAGTTTACAAGATGCCGGCCTCCTTAATGTTCCTAGAATTTGTAAACAAACACCCGGAGGAAGGGCCTTCTCATATAGAGCTCCAATTTTGTGAAATGATTTGCCAACACATGTGAGAGACACATACACATTCTCAGCATTTAAGTCTATACTGAAGACTCATCTCTTCAGTAGGTTCTATGATATAGTGTAGTCTGGCCCAGGTGGCTAAAAGAGAACAGCAGCATTGCTGATGAACCACCCATGTCGGCTTGCCTGGTAGGCTCCCGGGGACTAGGGTCTTTCTGTCCTTTCTCAGTCTCCACTTAAGACTCATTCATTTGTGACAGGGGACGAGGGGCAGTTTATATATTTATTTTGGGGTCAGAGTTGTACCAAGGTATTAGACCCAAGGTATGCCCACTCTAATGTTTTTTATGTCATGTTAACCCTAGGAGGACCCAAACCCTTGGAACATGCTTCAGGACCATGTGGCCCGATGACTCCTTCCTGTCCCCATCCTGTGCATACCCCACTGTGCTGGTGCCCATGTCACTGCTGTTGGTGATCACGTTTCCACCTGGTGACTCCAGCTGTATCTCCAACGAACTGTGTAATTGCTACAAAAGACTATGGTCACAGCCCACCCATTCCCATCTTCATTTCTGGACAATAATTAAACACTGACAAACAATGTGACCTTAGAACAATGGGCTGTGTACCTTCAGATCCCCCACCCGGTACAGCCAGAAGAGGACTGGCCACCACCTTGAGTCTGGCCTCTCTCTAGGTTTCTTCCTAGGTTCCACCTACTAAGAAGTTTTGCCTATCCACTGTGCATCACTTGTGTTGTTTGCTCTTGTTTTTTTATAAAGGGCTTTATAAAAAAAATTTGATTGATTGATTATATACATTAACTGAATCAGCCAATAACAGATCATTTTTACTTTACAAACAAAATTACATAAATCACAATTTATGCTTGAAAAACTATTTGCTAAGGGTCTTTTTCCCGATTGAATAAAAACCAGAACAGTAAGGTAGCTATTTCAAACGGAAACATTTACACACTTGCATCATGCCATAAAATTGTAGCAACCTATACACACAGTTTTATTGGAGCATATTTAATTGACAAATCAAATTGTCTGGTTTCTATAGGCCTTCTAAAGGGTAGTCCAGAAACAATTAAATAGATCTTGTTTGGCAGGTGTTGGTAGCTAGATTCAATATTATTCACTTTGTTGGTTTGGGTTAGGTCAATAGTCTAAATTATAAAGACAGAATTGTATTGACTGCAATGGTCATTGCAGATTAAGGAGCCAAGCCTAAAGCCTCATCTTCTCTATTTGCAAGAATCAGTTGTGAAAAGAATCCAAAAATATCCCTTTTGTCAGCAGCGGTAGACGATGGCTTCAGAGAGAACAAGAAAAAGCGAGAGAGACAGCTACGGCGTTTCAGTCATTGCATAGCCTAGGATTCTCACAGGAGAATTTCAGCTAAATCTCACAGCCAGTTAAAGAGAAGAATAAAATCAATTCTGTTTCTATTCAATACATTTCTGAGTAGAAGGGCTCAAATCCTTCATGGAACACAACGTGTTCTGGATCTGTCCATCTACCTGCAAAACGAAAAAGGCCCAAATGCCAATCTAACCCTTAAACACTTTCCTGGCTGTGTGTGTTGGGGTTTAACTTGAGCCTTGTATCAGGTCGGTAGCTAGCTGCTGGGTTCAGTTCCACGTGATGCCCATGGACGCAGATGGCTGTCGAGCACACACGCCCTGTGGGAAGGCTCCAGCCCCATCCCTTAACTTTGCTAAAAACATACGTGAGGTTTGAACTGCCTGCCTGTTTCTCTGTGCTGTAAAGTGCACCAGGCTCCCAGGCAGTCCCGTATGTGGTGATTATGGCTGGACAGACTCCGGTATCAAGCCGCTTTGATTGACAGCAAAACTGTATTAATGCACTATGATTTGAATGCTGCACTGGCCATTACAAGACTCACACAAGGCACTTGTATCAGCATGTGTACATCTAACAATACAGTAGGACGGGAAGCTTACCAAAGCAGCAAGTATGCCTTTGAAATTACATCATACAGTAGATTTATAAGGACAATTTATCATTAGCAGTAGCGCTTGTCCATGATATTGAGCTATGAAAGCACATTTAACTAAAGAAAGCAAGTGAAAATGGTATGTCTGCATTCTAGATACTTGTTTATTTTATACATGGAGTCACAGTGCCTCACCACCACTAAATACTAAAGGAAGAGTCATCTGAGTTGATTAAAACACCAATCAATGTAATCATTTGATGTAGTACTGCATGTGGCACATAATGAAACATCAGCACTTTAAGCAGTTTTAAACACCAAAGCTCCTGCCAAACAAGCCCAACAATCAGCCCTCTACAGTCCCTGAGAGGATGTCCTCATCATAATAATGGGCAAAACTGCATGTTAATACTACACTTTTAGAATGATGGAATGTTCCAAAACTAATTGGAAGTACATTGCTTTCCAAACACGTTGCTCATTTACTCTCAAGTATTTCCTTAACATTGACACATAAAGTTCTCTCACCACACATCCTCCCTCTCTTTCTCTCTCTCCACCTCTGCCCCCATCTCATTTGACCTATTTCTCACTAGTAGCCATCTGTAAAAATCAGTGGAAGAGGTCTACACAGGTCTGGTTAAATCAGACCTCAGTTTGGGTCTGACATTCTCACTTGTCCCTGGGCTTTGGGTCAGGTCCTGTTTGGATACTGGGCCTGTCCAGTCTATAGAACTACAGCTAAACGATGAAGTGGACCTGACCTCAGCTTTGAAAAGCATTTGTCTTTTAGACTAATAAGCTACACTTATTGACATATCGAAAGGCCCAGCAGCTTGGCTGATAAATATAAATTCCTAGTTCCCCCGGGTTCAATCAGGCTTAGTCCAGAATCTGTCTTGTTATAAGGTCCTCATGTATTTTTGTAATGATTGAATCCCTTCTCGTCCTGCTCATTTTTCTTATCGCTTTTTATCGTCTTTTCACCCTATTTCCTCTTATCTCACTTAGCTACAGTGTCGTCCTCCATCTTCATCCATATACAGGGTCAGCCGAGACGCACAGCTGCCCATGGAGATACTCTGAGATCAGCTCTCTAGATTCCTGGGGAAACTATGAACTCATATCAGCCAAATAAACACTTTGAATACATTACAAAACCAGGATTCTGCTGGCTTTCTGCTTTCTTCTCTAATGTCCCTGTGAACAATACCTCTGGCTGAAGCACAAAATTAGATGATCAATGAATGTACTCTCTGAGAGATCCAAGGGAGATTTAAAGGATGAATCCATGCAGAGGCATCTCTCTTCCAGGTTTTTTATATATGCGTAGTTGGATTGATCAATGCCCATGATGATATGAGCTACATGAAGGTCTGCTAGTGGATTGACTAAATGGATGACGGTTTGAGCAACAGGAATGTCGATTAAAGGGATGATGGTTTGAGCTACAGGAAGGTTGACAAAAGGGGTGACGATTTGAGCAACAGGAAGGATGACCAAAGGGATGAATGTTTGAGCTACAGGAAGGTTGACTAAAGGAAGGACTGTTTGAGCTACAGGAAGGTTGACTGAAAGGATGACGGTTTGAGGTACAGAAAGGTTGATTAAAGGGACGAAGGTTTGAGCTACAGGAAGGTGGACTAAAGGGACGGTGGTTTGAGGTACGGGAAGGTTGACCAAAGGGATGATGGTTTGAACAACAGGAAGGATGACCAAAGGGATGACTGTTTGAGCTTCAGGAAGGTTGACTAAAGGAATGATGGTTTGAGTAACAGGAAGGATGACAAAAGGGATGACTGTTTGAGCTACAGGAAGGTTGACTAAAATGATGATGGTTTGAGGTAGAGAAAGTTTGACTAAAGGGATGATGGTTTGAGCAACAGGAAGGTTGACTAAAATGATGACGTTTGAGGTACAGAAAGGTTGACTAAAGGGATGATGGTTTGAGCAACAGGAAGGTTGACTAAAATGATGACGTTTGAGGTACAGAAAGGTTGACTAAAGGGATGATGGTTTGAGCTACAGGAAGGATGACTAAAATGATGACGGATTGAGGTACAGAAAGGTTGACTAAAGGGATGATGGTTTGAGCAACAGGAAGGTTGACTAAAATGATGACGGTTTGAGATACAGAAAGGTTGACTAAAATGATGATGTTTGAGCTACAGGAAGGTTGACTAAAGGGATGACGGTTTGAGCTACAGGAAGGTTGACTAAAATGATGATGGTTTGAGGTACAGAAAGGTTGACTAAAGGGATGATGGTTTGAGCAACAGGAAGGATGACCAAAGGCATGACATTTGAGCAAAGGGAAGGTTTCCTAAAAGGATGACATTTGAGCTACAGGAAAGTTGACTATATGGATGATGACCTGAGCTACAGGGAGGTTGACTAAAGGGATGACTGATTGAGCTACGGGAAGGGTGACTAAATAGATGAGGGTTTGACCTACAGGAAGGTTGACTCAAGTGATGATGGTTAGATCTATGGCAAGTTTTTTTTCAGAACAGTAGGAAGCAGAGAAAAGGGAGCCAGGTTATGTAGGGGGAGATAGAGAGGAAGGGCACTGTCAGCGGCCGAGCCAGGGCATCGCCGGTGCACGTGAGGTGCAGAGTTGAGAGACTTGCCGGCTACACCAAACTCTGGCACGATCTATGGCAAGGTTTACTAAAGTAATGATTGGAAATCACATCCTATCTCTATCTAACTTTATGGGATTTACTACTACTGTAACATGACAAATTGCGTGAGTGGAATATTGTAAAAATGTGTTAAGGAAACAGAGTGGCACAGGTGCCTATGATTTATTCTGCACACAAGATTGTATGAGGAAACAATAAAGCAGAGTATATAATGGCATGTTTGGCATGAGAAGAGGCTCGTCAGTGTTGGTACTTGAGAGCGGTATGCAAAACAAATCAATTAGCTATCACATTCCACCGTGGTGTGGGAGAGAAACGAGAGGTGTTGGATACTGGTCCGGCACATTCCATTTCACAAGAAAAGCTACAAATGTGTGTAGAGACAGACTCCAGTAAACCAAGTTGCCAAGACCAATGACATAAAACTTTAATAGAGCCACATCAACAGAAAAGGCAGCACACATTACCTGGCCTCCTTGAAACTGGACCATACAACAATACAATGCATGTTAAGCACTGACAAGGGATGTTTGTCAGATATGAAACATCAGATGGCGAGGGAGAGAAAACAGCAGATATGAAAAGAGAGATAGAGAAAAAAACTGTTTGTGAAAAATGTGAGATTGACAGAAACAGACCGAGAAAAAGAGACACAGATAAAGCAAAACAGATAGAGAAGATACTGTAGATATAAAGAGGAAGAGAGGGCCAGCATGGAGCAGAACTCATTAACCTGTCAACGGGCCCTTTAAAGCCTCTAGGAGGGAAGAAAACATTGGGTTATTTATGGTCCTTTATCTGGGTTAATAAGAAAACTATTTTCTAATTGGACTGAATTAGCCGTGCAATAGTTTGTGCCCAGAGGTTCACAGACAACATGTTAAATCATTACAGCTTCAGCGTCAGCCAGCCCCTGAAACGTGTGCCCCACTGATGCCCTGCCAAGGCTCTATTCAACAGCATACCTCCATGATTTGTACCCACTTAATTCACGCTAATGAGTGTAGGAGGCCGTAGCATAATGGTATCTCTAACCGCCAGGTCAGCAGCTGAGCGTGCAGACAGAAGTTCAAGGAAAAGCCTTGGTCATGCTTGGTAGTTCTGCTCTATAATGGTTGTGGAATGAGCCGGACAGTGTTTGCAAATAAAGTCAAATTATTTAAGCCAAGGTCGTTTTTTTGTCAAGTACTCAGAGAAAAAGGAGATGCTGGATGACGAAGGACATAATTCTGGAATGAAAGCATCAATGATATATGACTCAACGTCAAGCTTTAACAGCAGAGAGTTGACATGAGCCATCGAAAACGTAAATGCTGTACGGAGAATCAAAGAGCAGGATGGTTCAATTCAAGTCAATATTTAATAATAAGGTTTTCTTGTGGCCATTTATTATCTCTGCTTGTGGATTTCCTTGGAGAATGGGATGCAGTACTTGTATGTTTGGAGTATTTAGTTGGACTGTAGAGATACCCTCTTTGTGTAGAGTGACCCACAACGTTGACAACACCACAGGATCTGCTCCTCTTATTCCCTGCCAAGTTCCCTTGTAAATTTTTGAAGTGCTACTCTATGTCCAATTGCAACATTTTTTGGGGCGCCAAATCATTTGTTTTTTTACGAGGTAATGTAAACACACCTCCTGCTATGCCATTCAACTGGTGATAAACTAGCTTACTTGGGTAATCCCAAATGTGCGTTACTGATTACAACTGTGGATGTAACTGTAACGGATTACATTTAGAACACACACACACATAACCACTCATAGATTATATACACATGGAACATACTTTTCCCTTCAAACACAAATATTTTCCAAACATTCAACCACATTCAATAGTGTAGTGAAGCGTAGAATAATGGAAGAAAAGTTTGGACAGCAATTGGAAGGCTTTATCAACATTTGTGTGTGTGTGTGTGTGTGTGTGTGTTTGTGTGTGTGATAGAGGTCAGTGTGCAGGTGTCTTGTGCGATAATAACAAGATATAGCTTGATCAGCCCTAAATCACATGAAATACGTTCTGAGGGAACTATTTTGTAAAACCAAAATATGTGAAATATAAACGTATGAGAGGGTCAATTACGTTTGTAGGGAACTGAATTGAACACTCGAATAACGTTAAATATATACATATGAAGATCATGACGTAGCATGTAAATAGCACAGTTTTTGCTAGGGTGGAGGTCGGGGATGGTGGACTGGCGTATATGTCCGCGACTTGCATGCCAGTGTTCGCAAGTTCAAATCCAGACCGGCATTTTGTGTGTGTTTTGTTCTACAGTGCTTGCATCATGCAGACACGCAATTATCGTTTTTTGTAATGTTAACCCTAACCTTAATTCTAACCTTAACCTCAGTAACGTCATATCTAACCCTAACCGTTAGTAACCTCATGCCTAACCTTAACCGTTAGTATCATCCTACCTAACCTCAACTGTGAATGTTGCAATATAATTTCAAACGCTATGGAATGTATGGAATGTTTTCGCATAAATCCGCTAAACGAAATGTACCGGAGCAACGTAATTGAAGTACAAATATAGCCAAATAACGAAACGTGCAGTTGAAATGTAAAAATCCCTAAATATGTTGGCATATAACGTAATTCAGGTTTTTAAAATAGTTTCCTGAGAACGTAATTGGGGAGAAATTCTGAGTTTTACGGTTGAGCTTGATATAAGGGTTCCCATTTCCCAACCATTGCTCTGTGTACTGTATAGATCTCTCTGCATCTCATCCTATCCTGTGAGCCAGTGTCCATGTCTTCCAGACTCCCACACTTCACATGAGTGCAGCAGATTGCTGGTCACCTCGGCCCTGCCAGACACAGTGTGTCACATCCCCTCAAGACCCACAGACACACAGCCTGCACAATGGAGACCTGGCAAGTACCTCCACCCAGCCTGTCCAGGGCCCGGATTCACAAATCATGTAGAAGTAGAAAAGATGACCTATGATCAGGCCCCTCCTTTTAATTCATTATGATCTAAGATGCAGAAAAGTTAAACCTCCAAAACCCATATCTGACTTCAATCGAAGACCAAACAATGGCCTACCTCAAGATGAGTCAGGGAAATATTGCCTTTGGTCACATTTCTAATGATTTCTTACATTTCACAAATAGGTGGTTGGGTACTCAAAATAAAGTGTTGTTCCTACAGGCAATACACTGAGATTTAAAAGCTGCCAAGAAAAAACATTAATTGAAATGAAATGTTAATATGTTTACTCAGTAAATCCCACCTAGACTTTTGTACCAGATTTTGTGTATAGCTGCTGGGCCAAAACGTATAGGGAATACGTTCTGTTTCTTATATAGTTATATGACCACTAGATTATTGATGGGGGGCAGTGTACTGTATCTAAGCCACTCCTATATGGAAAAATAAACTGTATAAAAACAATTCCAAGGCGTAGAAATACATTCATAATCAATTTGTTATTGCAATTTTTTGGTTACAAACACCAAACTGCAGACATTTAAATTGCACTATGTGAGATAGCCATAAAAACATTTAATACCCATGGCTTCAAAGCCTCACAAAAGCCAACACATGGCATCAGCAATCCAAGGTTTATATACACAATTGGTTGTTGCATAGGGACATTATTGTTATTTTACGTAACCCCATGCGCTTTGAAAATAATACTAGTGGATATGTATTCTGAATCATAAAAATGCCAGGAAATGGAGGAAATATGTTGGTGATCCCTTTAGAAAATGAGAAATGCAATCTATTTGATGGAATTGGAGAAGAAGTTATTATAGACAGAGGTTGGTCGGGGTGGTCACTTAAGACACATAGCACAATTACATGTAACAGGAACACTAAGCAAGAGCAAAGACATATAGAGTTGGCTGGCTTACTAAATGGCAGCCTTTTCCCTAGTTATTGTTACTATTTACCAGAGTCCTAAGGGCCCTGAACTAGTGGACAAAAGTGATATACAGTAGCTGTCGTCACGGCCTATCTGGTTTTAATTGTCAATTTGTCTACTACATAGTTTTGTGCTTGTCATTCAAACAACACATTTTCTCTTGCATTCACCGTAGCTATTGTAGATGGAAACGTCACAGATGCCTTTGACCTTAGATTAAAAATGAGAGAGAAGAATGTGTCTGTAGCCAAGTACTAGTTGGATCATCAAGATGCCCTCCACTTCAGTTTTGGAAGGAGCCAGGGGATTTCAGCTGGCAATAATACAGCTACCGAGAGGTCTGAAACGTTAAAATAGCTCCGTAATATACCCATAGATGTGAGCAAGTTGCACATATTCCCTTTAAATGCTGTTTTGATTGCTAGTTCAAATTATGCTGTTTGAATGCCTATTTTGTCAGGAAAAATAGGTCCAGAGGAAAGGAGGTATTGGCTTCATACAGCATTGACTTATGCTGGGAGGCCTGACTTGGCTTGACAGCTCACTGATCTCTCAATTAGAGAGCATGAAACACCAACATTCAGAACCCCCTAGAATACATAAGGGACTGTGAGCCTGTTTTCAATACACACACATACTACACACACAGACATACACACACATACTACACACACAGACATACACACACATACTACACACACAGACATACACACACATACTACACACACAGACATACACACACATACTACACACACAGACATACACACACAGACATACACACACATACTACACACACATACTACACACACAGACATACACACACATACTACACACACAGACATACACACACATACTACACACACAGACATACACACACATACTACACACACAGACATACACACACATACTACACACACAGACATACACACACATACTACACACACAGACATACACACACACACACTACACACACAGACATACACACACACATACTACACACACATACTACACACACAGACATACACACACACTATCTCCTTTGGCTGACTGCTAACTAGGTCATGATTCAAATGAGATCAACACATTGTCAAGTCTTTATTATGATATGCCATCATAAACCACTGTCACACATTTCAAAGGGGATGAAATTTGCCTACAGTGTAATTTCCTGCTATCTGAATAGGAAGCCCACATCCATGGTTTATGAATTGCCAGAGAATAGCCAGAGGGCAACAATTACCTTCTTCACATACATCACCCCCAGGACATAGTCTATCTAGGGCAGGATTTTGGCAACATGTGGCTTCCTTTAACTACGCCCCTAAGGCTCCATGTTGATCAACAATATTCAATCAAAAAAGTAGACCAAATACACTTCTGTGCGGAAGAAAATAGACAAAGTTAAACGTAATCACCCATAAATGATGTACGACCCCTGGAGCCACTGAGTGTCATTTTGTCCCTGAGTATGTGTGCCAATGTCATCACTGTAATTAAAAAAGATAAACAGATAAAGAAAATGTGTCCCTTATCAGGCCACCCTCAGGTCAATACGAAAAGGCTGGTATAATTTATGTTAAATCTCAAAAGTGTTTGGAACATGTCTATCAAATGTTGGTTGTGTACACATAATTTACTGCACATGTGCAATGTTCATTTGTGAGTACTGGTTGTTTTGTTTTAGTTACTATTGTAACTTACTACAATAAATATAAATGCATTAGCCAGGTATTTATCATGTGTTCCAAAAAGGGCCTAAAATGTACTTTTTTGTTCCCCAGTAAGGTAGATTAAAAGGTATGCTGTGTAATGTTTTCTAAAGTCTAAATGCATATATGCAGTATATTTCTACAAAAACTTGTAATTTAGTGTTCCCCAACATTTCAGACAGATGACATATATACCTTCAACATATTTACAGTAGCAGAGCAGTTGCCGGAAAGTAACATTTTACCACCAAGCATGTGAAAAAAACAATGTAAACGGGGTATTGTGTTGGAAATCATCTGTAACGCTCCACCTTTCTAGACCGCAACAATGCAACAAATGTTGCTGCCAATGTTGAACATTGTTAACATAGCGATCATTCATACAGGGCCGGATCCAGGCATAAGCGAACTAAGCGGCTGCTTGGGGCCCCCTGGCCACCAGGTGACTTTGAGTGCACAGGTGACTTTGTGTGGTAGGAGGGGGCCCCCAAATCAAATACAACCATTAAACTGTCAAAAATACTATAACATGGATTGTACATTGTTGAGATGCAGTAAATCACAACTTGTACACACGCATTTGGCTTTAGAGTATGTTTTTTGACCTACGTAATTGCCCTATGTAGACCGCGTGTCAACACACAACAGACTGATGGCTGATGAAATACATATCCTATCCACCAATGCCGAAATGTACTCGCATTTGGCGGGAATTCAATGTACGCCCTGGTTAATTGACAAGAGCTTGCAGGTGGTGGGCATGCACACAGGACAGATACATTGACCTGAAAGGCCCTGGTAAGGTTTATGTAAACCTCTCTTTGATCGTGCTAGCCAGTATGTAAGGTGTTATTATACAGCATGGCTCCTAGTGAACAAGTGCAGGTAGTTTTGTCGATGATGAGATTCATATATATGAGTGGCTTGACAATTGCCACATCGACAGACCATGGAAACATAATTTTAGGTAACACTTTATTTTGAGAGTCCATATCTAGATGCTCTACATATTATCTGCATACTGTCAACAACATTTTAACAAACTATCTACTAATCCTAACCCTAATCCTAACCTTAACCATTCCCCTTATGTTAAACCTAACCTTAACCATTACCCTAAAACATATTCTAAACTTACCCCTACCCCTAAAATACACAATTAGTTGCTTATCAACAGATGGTTTGTTGATAGTTTGTTGATAGTCATATCATCAACAAACTATCTGTAGAGCACATTCAGATGGAATGTCAGACTCTCCAAATAAAGTGTAACCTAATTTTATTATGCAGACATATACTCTACTTGGATATAGTATTTACGGTATACTGTACCGGAGATAATGCACGGAGATAAGCCAAGTTTGAGTATGTTTTAGCTACTTATTTTACAGTTGAGTGGTTTGTTAGGACAGATGGCTGTTTGCTGAACTGTACAACACAGTAATGCTCCAACTGAGAGTTCTTAACATAGATCTGGTGATCTCCTGCTGTCTGTACTGACGCTAATGTCAGCTAGCAGTGCTAAGCTTTAGACTGAAATTAATGACTACTTCATCAACAATACTTTGCAAGTCCTACCACTTTTTTGACTTTTAAATGTGCATTGGGGATGTCATTGAAATCTGTTGGTTTATATGACCAACCATTTAAAATGAACAAGTACAACCTTTGCAAAATGCACATGCAGTTCAATTGTAAATGTGCGGTGCCTGCATTCTCATCATGAATATGCAGGCATCTCAGACCATGAGAGTGTGTTTCCCTGGATTTATGGCTGTAATGCATCAATGAAACAGTCTAACTGCTGAAATTAGATGTTGAACATGTCAAGTGAGTTAACTGTTGTTTTAAATATTTATTTATTTTTCCTGCTAATTTTGTATGCAAAATGTTTTTGTATAATGTTAGGTCCACAATCAATTGATGATAATTAAGTTAGAAAATACTGGTTGTAGTTGTTAATAACATTCTAGAAATAGTTTTTTATATTATTAAAGTAATAATAGAGACAACACTGCGCTTTAGTTTGTGCAGCAGAATACTGTAATCACTGATTACTATGAAAACTGTTTACATTATAATACTTGTGGATCTGCATTTAATTATTAATTTTATTGTAGGTCTTGGTGTAGGTAGCCTACAGTCTTAATCAATTAAAATATAATTGATATCTGAATAACTTCTGACACTCACTGACAAACTCACAGGATTATAGACATAAAACAACAATCATTTTAGTTTGATTCACAATATTACACTTTATAATCATGATCAAAATATTTTCACTTTTTAAGTTGTACCTTAGACATGCATAGTGGATCAATATACCCATCTACTGATTTCAAATCAAATCAATGTGTATTTGTCACGTGTCAGACGGTGTGACCTTCACAGTGAATGAAATCCTTACCTGCATGTAATTCCCCTACATCTTGTCATACATATACCCAACCAGTGAGCAAATGTTTCATACCAATCTGTCTTGGGCAGGTTTTAATATAAATGTATCATTATAAAACTGTAATTCCATATAAAAAAATGCCAGTTAAAACAATCCCTCAGGAAGCACGTGGTGATCCTTATCTTTCCTGTCTGACACAGAGTCAACAAACCTCTACAATAATCCACTAGAGGATGCCTAGGATTTGATACAAACAAAAGCCTATTTAAATAGATTGGTATAACATATTCCTTAATTTGAACAAATTATGAATAAACAATGATAAGGAATCACTGGTGAGGAAAATTGACCCAAGGAGCATTTGTGAGTAATTACCATAGTGTATAGTTCAGTAAACTCATTATTTGAAGTTCTTTTATGTGTAAGATGTTGTTTAAAAAAGTAAACATTAAACTATTTCAACTCTATACATTTTTTAAGCGTATAATAATGTGTGATATGTGATTGCTACAAACTAATGTGTTTTAGAATATGAAAAAAAACATTCAATGTGACTATAGATAATGTTCTGTGTAACTATAGATAATGTTCTGTGTAACTATAGATAATGTTCTGTGTGACTATAGATAATGTTCGGTGTGACTATAGATATTGCGCTGTGTGACTATAGATAATGTTCTGTGTGACTGTAGATAATGTTCTGTGTAACTATAGATAAAGTTCTGTGTGACTATATATGGTATAATGTTCTGTGTGACTATAGATATTGCTCTGTGTGACTATAGATAATGTCCTGGGTGACTATAGATACTGTTTTGTGTGACTATAGATAATGTTATCTATGACTATAGATAATGTTCTGTGTGATTATAGATAATGCTCTCTGTGACTACAGATAATGTTCTGTGTCACTATAGATAATGTTCTCTGTGACCATGGATAATGTTCTCTGTGACTATAGATTATGTTTTGTGGCTCCCATTGCAGTAACAGGTTAAATCAAAACATAGTTCAAAATTACTTCTGTAGCAAATTTAACATAATATTTAATAATGTAGAGAACACTGGGCCATATTAGTGTACTATGTAGAAAAACGTTGCTATTATACAGTAGTAATGTACTATGCAAGATATATGGTGTAATTTCTGCAACAGTCAGGGAAATGTTCAGGTGACAGGAAGAACAATGTTGTTAATTATTCAATTTGTTCTGCTTTGCTTGCAGTTGAATTTATTTGATCATAGATCTGTAAACGCACACATACTATATAATGGATGCTCTATACAGTATACAGCCCTGAGACCGCTGCAATGTTTTCTTAACTCAACCCCAAGGAACCTCTGGAATGTGATCAAGGGGAAGTTGGGTGGTCACAAACCATCAAACAAAGTTGAGCTGCTTGAATTTTTGTGCCAGGTGTGGCATAACTTCACCCAACATTAATGTGAAAGACTGGTAGAGAGCATGCCAAGATGAATGTAAGAAAAATGTTATTTATATTATTATTATTATTATTATTATTATTATTACATAATTAATATTATTCCACCAAATATTGATTTCTAAACTCTTTTTAAGTTAACACATTAGTATTGTGGTGTTAAAAAATGTATATGAAATTGTTTTGATGTTGCAGTGGTCTCTTTATTTTTTCCAAAGCTGTATATTCAGTTGGCTGATCTCTAGCCTAGAGAAATACAGTGATAACAACAATTAACAATGTTTGACACTCAACATATCGACCCCATTCACTTCCAATGTAAATCACAGGAAACACTTAAATGAAATGAAAGTCTTTCAATTTCAACATCTACAGACTGAGTGAGTGATCAAAGGTTGCTTAAGACGATCAAAGTCTGACTCAAATTATTTCCGTCAAAGCAACTCAGTTGGGCCATTCAATACGCAAAACTGGAAAATGCAGAGATTTTGGATTTTGTTCCAAATATGATCAAAATAATAAACTGAGTTTTCATAAGTTTGATTCAGTGGATACAGTATCACTGACCTTGAACATTGTGAAGAATTTCAATACTGGCCAATCCCCAGAGTTAAAACCCTCACACTCCACTGACTTCTTCTGTTGAATGTCAGACATTTTGTTAGCACACAGCAAACGCACAACGGCAGGGTGGAAGACACAAATTGCATTTTCATCTCAGTCCATATGCAGTCAGTCTCCCTCCCCTCCCTGCTTCTCGTTTGATCTTCATCTCAATGCGCCGAGCAGGCGGGTGGGGGTGTGGGGGGGTAGGATGGTCGGTTGGTCGGTTCAGCATGACGGGGCGCAAAATGGCAACGGCTTCCAAATTAGGCCTTGGCGTGTGGTGGCGCTGGGACTGAGCGAGCCTGGGGGATGGCATACACAATCATCGGTGCCACACTGCGGATTAATCTGAGCTAAAGATGCTGTCGCCGAACGAGCAGAGCAGTCCCCGGAGGCGCGGTCCACAGTGGAGCCCTTTAATATTCATCAGAGGACAGAGGCAGGGACCCGGACCCAGACTGCAGAACGCGCCGTCCACATCCCAAACAGCTAACTGTAGTGAACTATCCAGTACGTAGGACGTCACATGGGACGCAGAAACAGAATAACATCACTTCCAGCTAGTATAGAACCTAAACCAACATCTGTCTGAAGATACGCCTTTGTTCAGCCCCCTAAGCCAGATGTTTAGACTAACAAATGCAGTGGATAAGTAACTATTTGTTGCCCACAAATGTGATAAAGAGGTCACTAGAACACAAATCGTGTTGGCACAGAGTAAAAAATACTGAGTTAACAAAGCAACTATTTGTACAAGCCTAGCATGTAGATACTCAAGCATCATTGGGATGTATTTTGTTTTTGCTCGATGACATTTATAATTCCAAGAATGACCAGGGGGTCCAGAAGCGTAGAGCCACATCCGGTCAATGCTACCCTGATTGGGTGTGTGGATGTTAGACAGGGCAATCTTGTCTCATTGCACTTTTCTTCTGGAGTACCTGCCAGCTTATTTTATTTATTTAAACTTTATTTAACCAGCTAAGCAATATGAGAACAGTTTCTCATTTGAAACGGCGACCTGGCCAAGATAAAAGCGCCGAGGTGCAGAAGATATAACATAAAAAATGAACTGCACGACAAAGAGTTACAGAATAAAAAAACAAGAAATACAGTGTGCAGATCTTCAGATTAAACAATTAAGAATTTGTACAGGTATTGCAACAAATGTCAGCATATGGAGGTCAATATTTGGTACAGTGGCGTGACAGAGTACTATACAGTCAGTTGAAAAATAGAGTCTAACAAGGCTGTGGGAAAAGGGAGTGTGCAAAACATACAAAGACAGCTGTGCAGGTGAGTGTGCAAAATGCTATAATGGCCAAAAAGAGCATGTGGAGTCAACATGTACAATGGTTTGACAGTAGATTTGATAGTAGTACTTTGAAGGTAGTTAATGGTGGTTGTTGGCTGTGTTCACCTCCAGCAAATATGTAGCAGTGTATATCGTCTGGCTGATATATGAGTGATGAGAAGCAGAACATCTTGGTAAGATGTGCAGTGGATAAACATATCGATCTTCAAATCTCCTGTTCTTGCTGTGGAGTTGGTGGTTATTAGACATTACAAACTTGGAAAGGGTGATTTATATAAAAAAATATTGGCACCCTTAGAAAATATAAAAGAATAAAGTGTAGTTGTTTTCATCAGCTTAAACCTACACTGAAAATAGGAACAAACCCATCATGTAGGTAACATTGTTAAGAGAAAACTATTTCTTAATCAAGAAATTCCTCTTTTTGATTGACATTGTTGCCTCTGGTAATATTGATGGATATTTGCTTAACAGGTGGAACCCATACAGGCATCACACACATGCATCAAGTATTTTAATGATTTAACATTGTCTTGACACTGCCTGAAATAGATGGCAATGTGGGCAGGCCAATGCTTTACCCACACAGTTTGTTTTTCAATAATAGAACAAAGAATTATTTTGCACTTTTCCGCATGCATAATTGTGTTTTTACTGAAATACACATCAGCATACTTCAACTGTAAGGTGTTAATTACAGAAACCACTGCAGCATCACTGAATGTAATTGACAACAAATGTGTAGCAGGTAGAAACAAAGTAATCAGTATTCCTCAATGAACACAGAACACCTGTGATCTAAACAAAGTTGCAAAATTCAGATCTATCGAAACAAACAAGCAGCCTTTGAAAAATAATTATGTTGTAAGTAAATGCAACAGAAACAAACTATCTGAGATGGAACAAAACATTACGGGTGGTGGACGTATCATAATGAAACATTGAAGGCATTGTATATAGTACAAAAACACATTAAAAGTGGTTTCTGGAGCATAATAAAACATTAAAGGTGGTGTACAGAGCATAACATAACAATAGAAGATGGTGTATGGACCATAAAAAAAAGATGAGGTGTACAGAGCATACAAAAACAGTAAGAGGTGGTGTACAGAGCACAACAAAACATTAAAGGTTGAGTATGGATTATAAAAAAAACATTTAACGTTCACTTTCCAGTTCACAACCTTTAATCTGAGCTTCATGAGCCCTGGTTAAAACGAGGAAGAGCTGCCATTCGAGGCGCGCCATTGGTCTGGATCATATCTTCTGCAACGTCAGAAAATGATAACAACGCCAGCTTTCAATTGGCTCATTCATCCCCTCCAACTACCCTACTACTCCCCAGGCCATTGCTGTGGATGAGAACTTGCACTCAGTCAACTTGCCAGGTAAAATAAAGCTAAAACAAAGAATCCATAAACCATATCAACAGAGGTGTGTAGATCAAGGCCAGGTAACTGTCAGAGAGGAAGAGGCTGAACAGTCTCAGTAATCTGGCCACGTTAAGCACTTACTTCTTTACTGAGTTGAAGTCTATTTCTATGGGGGTCAATGATAGTGTCAAATATGGTCAAGATCAAAATGAATTGCTATGTTGATATGTGATCGTTTATATGATTTGGTAAGGCTTAGGTTGTTATGAGTGTAACTGCTGTGAGTGTGATACACTATATGGCCAAAGGGTTGTGGACACCTGACCATCACACTCTGATGTGTGTTAGACATCCCATTCCAACACCATGGGCAACAACATGAATTTGGCCGCTTCTCTTCTGGGAAGGCTTTTCACAAGATTTTGGCGTGTGTCTGGAAATCTGTTCCCATTCAGCCAAGAGCATTTTAGGCCTGACTCAAAATCGCTGTTCCAATTCATCTCAATGGCATTGGCCGGGGTTGAGGTCAGGGCTCCGTGTAGGACACTTGAGTTTCTCCACACCAAATTCGTTGAACATTATTTTTTCCTCCCATCCCAGTTCCCACTAACCCTGCCTCGTCAGCAGCTCTGCAACTCCTTGCTGGAGAGCAACATGGCAGGATAGATAATCTGACTTATCTAACCCAAAACCCTGGCAGCGCTATGCCAATTTGTGCTGCCTCATGCTGGAGGTCCGGGAAAGACAGAGAACCCATAGTCAGGCTCGAACCACTGACATCTCGACGTAATGTAGACTGTTCTGCGATGTAGCGAATTAGCCTACTACGCAATGCGGACCCCGCAAAACCCTGTTTTGTGCAGAGGGGCACAGTCATGCTGGATCAGGAACAAGTCTGCAAACTGTTGCCACAAAGTTGGAAGAACCCAATTGTCTAAAATGTCTTTTAAAAGAAATAAAATAAATCCTATTGTAAGGGAGCTGAGACAGCTCGTCATGCTGGATCTCATCATTATATTCCAATACCTTTGGTCTTTTAGTGGTAATCAGGGTTGGTCGCTGAGGCTGTACCCATTTCAAGAAGACATTAAACCTTATGACTCCATCCACTTTCACTTGATGTATCATTCGGCAGGGTTGACACGACACACAATTAAAAGAGTGCAAGGCGAATAATTTCATTCTAATGGCACGACTGATTCAAACATAATGAAGCATCCAGCACTGGTGAAATGACCCCCCCTAATCTAAGTGTGATTTAATGATGCACATTCCAAACGTAACTCGATAGAAACTTGAATATTCCAGCTCAGTGATTGTGAGACACACATACAGTACATGGTAAAAACAATGGGATCAAGGCAATTTTATGACTTCTCTTTTCCCCCACCTCGATTGTTCAATGCCTCCTGGAGGTACAGTATTAGGCTTGGCTAGTGACCGACTCAAATCCATCTCCCAACTGTCCTGTTTTTATCGGTGAATGTCAATGAGAGAGCTGCAGAGTGAGAACTGAGAGAAACAATAGAGCTTGGAAAGAAGAAGAGCTTGTTCTTCTGAGGCAGAAGCCAAGACGTGCTGTATCTCTTTGAGGAAGCAGGGTGCAGTTTTCAGGGGGACCTGTCACTTTTGCAGGAACACGTTTCGGTGGGAGCATAGAAGAGGGGAACATATCTCCCAGTAGAGTTGACGCGGCGGATGGAGCCTGCCTGCTTTCGGCTTTCGGCACACTCACGGCAACTGTCGTCCTTCTTTAAAAGCAAATCCTCTAGACGGCTCTGTTAATGCTCATCTCCTGCCTGTCAATGTAGGTGTGGGATGTTTTTCACAAAGGCAAAACACCCATGCAAACCTTCATCAACCATTATTTATGCAACCAAGTCCCACCCTGCAGGTTCCAAAAGTGTACCTTCAATGTACAGAGCCTACAGTAAGCGTCAATGCTGTGTATGAAGGTGGTTTACACTGGCACATCTGTTGAGGTAGGAGGTGTGCTCAGAGAGTAAAGAGACGCCTCAAGGTCAGGGTTCTGACATTACTTAATTAATTATAGAATGGTATGGACCATAATAGAATGTAAAATCGTTTCACACTACAAGCACTTCAACATTTATCCCCACACTGATTCCAAATTGCTGGCACAAGGTGTGACAAGTAATTAAACCTTCATTCAGTCGGTAAACAAATAATTTCCCTGTCTAATGTGGAGTAAACGCTTCACCCCTCTACCCCCCCACCCCGTCCCTCCTTCATTCCTCGCTCCAGCCCTCCTTCGTGCCCTGCCCACCACTCCTCCAGGGTTAGTGAGACAGAAATTTGATCTTGTCCAGCCAACTGTGGCCGGTCGATCCTCAGCATTGATTACGGTTACTGTCTCTTAATGAGTATGGAGAGAAGACCAGTCTGAACACATTAGTGAGAGAGATAGACATGGAGAGTGAGAAAATAGAGTGAGAAAAAATACAGTTTAGAACAGTATTAAAGACACAGATTGAGTGAGAGATCAGAGAGAGAGAGAGAGAGAGAGAGAGAGAGAGAGAGAGAGAGAGAGAGAGAGAGAG
>JACXGM010002031.1:0-28127 GCA_016801145.1 Umbra pygmaea | reverse complement strand
ATATGGGGAATTGAGTGCCAGTTGGGATGCTGCCTGCCAGTCACACTGATATGAGGGTTCACTTGTCTGGCAAGCAGTCGTGCCATGTCCCCAAGTACAGCTGTGGCACAATATGTGTTGCTGGTTCACCGTGGGGTTAATTACTCTCATTGATCTATTATGGCCATTTTCAAGGACCTGGACTTAACCTTAGCCTGTACTCAAAGGCACTCTGAATTAGGAATATACTGGTTTAAACCCAGATTCAAAGACAAACTAATTAATCAGAACTAAATAAATAGGTGTAGTAAACATTGGCTTTTCTTATTTAAAACTGTGAAGGGACTAGTGCTACAAAAACTACCTTTAATATTATACTAGTGGATGGGTAAAGAAAAGCAGAAGATAAAAGAGAACAAAACAACAGTTCATTCTAGTCCTGAACAAATTTAAAAAAGACTCCCTTCCCTCTAGCAGAAACAACATTCAAAATGTCATAAATCCACTCGCTCTTTTTGCTCCGTGGCTTTTACAGTTTATAACTGAAATAAACTTGAACTGTGGCCATTGAAATGAGCGGCCAGTAACGTCGGCGTGGCTAACTATTCACTTCATCACAGCCCATAAATCACGCAGCCGGAGAACCTGTCCCGGTGCCTGGCGGCCGGAGCGGAGAGAGGAGCGCTTTCAGACCCATTTAACACTGATAATGCCTGCCGTTTCCCTCGGGGCCCTGGGGCTGAAGCTACAGCTCGTCATGAATCACCTGCACCTCCACCATCCAGCTGAGGCCTCTCTCACACACAGCCCACCTTCCTCTCCTGTCAGCCGGGGCCAGTGGATGAAGCATCAACCTCTACTCACTGATTGCGACCTTGCCCACCTGGATGCCAGGCCAAAGGTCACAAGGATGAATGATGGATGAAGTACATATAATTTGTTACTGCTACCGGACCTAATGTGTTTGGAAAAGCTTTTATGTCTACTCTTAAAAAAAGATCCTTGTTTCCCAGAATAACAATTTTTCAATCCAATGACAACACTTTTTGTTTAAATATAAAACCATACACGTATATATATATATATATATATAGAACCCTATCCACTGAGGATTCTACATGCAACCCTGAAAGGTCTCCAGAAAGGGTTTATACTAGAACCAAGAGTGGTTCTTTAGGTAAACCTAAAGGGTTATTTTATGGAGACACTCGAAGAGCCCTTTTGGATAATTTCTTTAAGAGTGTACACCTAATGTATCACAGCATTACCCTATCTAGAACATAACCAGTCATGACACGTTCACCTTATTGTCTACCTGCCCACATTTGTCTACCCACATAATAATTCCAACATCATTCAGTTAGATTAATGGAAAGAGACATCTGCTACAAAAGAAATGTGTAATGACATTCAATGTTTATCATTAGGCCCATCCACATGTCACAGCATAGACCACTTAGCTCTGCTGCCTTGGCAACATTTTATTGTTTTCATCAACATTTTATGGCTTTCATCAACCTACAATGGGATTTAGAGAGTAGACTAGAAGTCCTATTTTCAGGGGAGAATGGGATGGGGGGGGTTGGAGGTCATGAAGGTTCTTACATATTTGTGCCTCCTGAGTTGCCATCTGTTCTAAATCTATTCTAAATGACTCTGTTTTCTCTGTTGCCGAGGTAAGATCAATTTATAACCCTTCTGACGAAATTAGGCCTAAACGCATCCATTACGGCCTGAGTGGTGTGTGCGTGCGAAAGCAGGTATGGATGGGCTGGGGGCGTGTTGGGGAGGTCTATTCCACAGGTCATGTATGTAACACCGTTAAACCAGGATGCTCACATCCTACTGGTCGTCCTACTGGCCTACTGGCCAATGAAGATCGTCGCACGAGGGAGTCCATCAAATGGAGCAAAGGTGGCCCATGTGACCGTGGAAGATCCCAACTACAACATACGACTCACTTGACCCTTTCCTCTATCCCACTTGATAACCTCAAAAAGGCCAGGGACCTGCAGGCAGCTCAGCTTGACAGCATTGTAGACAGAACAGCCCAGATGGCCATAGTGGCATGGAGAAAGGAGTTGAATCTAACCATCATGGCAATGCTGTGTCCTTTACATCTTCAGCAATCATGAAGTCAGAGCCTCATGTTAAACAAATCAAAACAAAAACCATGTAGGGAATATCTACCCAACATTTCAGGCCTGATGTTGTTTTCAGCTCCAGTTTGACAAGGATTTATATTGGACTTCATTAAGCAGACTTACTGTCGGACTGCAGGGTCACATCTCGTTTCATCTGGTCCAATCAAAGCATTTATTGCTATCAGGCCAAAAAGTGGAAACCAATCAAAGAGGATGAGACTGTCATTTACCCAAATGACACTAGGCACACTAGAACTGTCTGAATGGACTGTTACGTAATACAATTATCATGGTAAGCAGCTTTATATAAAGGCGCTTATGAAGAGGGTGTTTCCTTCAGAGTTCTTTTGTATTTTCTTGTGATTTTCAGACAATTCTCTTTTCTGCCAGGGGGGAAATAGCAAAGGCCAACGTTAGTCAGTTCTGATTAAAAACGTTTAATGTAGTAAAGGACAAGAATGTAGTGCAGTGTGGTTGTCTGAACAACAAATAATGTGTTCATTCATGTCGTTAGAGGTCATTTAGTAGACACTTATCCAAAGCGACTTAAGATTCATACATTTTGCACAAGCTGCCCCAGATGTATAAGAACCAATGCTACCATCTTTTCTAACCTTCAATTCTAAAAGGTTCACATTTTCCTATGACTGATTTACAAAAGGTGTTAAGATTAACCGAGGCAATAAACTTAGTGAAAAGCTTGATAAGTGACCTACGGTGACCTTGGATTGGATCAATTTGGTAAAATATGTTTACTGAAGGCAAGTGACACACTCACAGGAATAACGTACATGATGGAATATTTAATGATGTCTCTGTGTTTCTTTGATGTACCATATATATACATGAGATTCAATCTCCTAACCACGTCAAAGTCCATGTACGTCCTGTCTCCTATTACTAAAACTGCGCCCTAAATGCCTAGTCTATTTCTTGAGTAGGGCACTCCTTTCGAGCCCTAGGGCAGCCCATAGATGTCTAGTCAAAATCTGTTGCGTTATATAGAGAATAGGGCAGCATGTGTGACTAACCCTATTGGTCACACTCCAACCGCTATTCTCTTCCAGGAAGTGTAGAGCTCCATACACTCGTTTCATTCAACAGACACCATCGTTGAGCCTGTCTGTCTGTAGAGTATATCATACAATAGCCCTTTAAATGGGTGGCCACAGGCAATCTATTCAGTGCTACGATGATAAATGACATGCTGTACATCAAATTCAGTCCATGACATCATGACATTTAGCTGTGGAACATGGACTCCTGGTCAGTGTATTACAGGGCACCTTATTCCTGATATAACATAATGCAATATATACAGTATGTAATATGGTCCCATTCTGGATGCCAGAGGAGTCTGACCTTGTGGCTAGATTACAGGGAGGAAGGAGCTCTCAGACAAACTGTGAACAAATGGAGGAGTCATTAGACTTTCATTAGTCTGTTGGACAATCTAATCAGGAGCACCGCTTTCTAGACCAGACCTTTCGAAATGGAAAACAATAAACAAGGAATCTACATAATATGTCCAAACATGAAATATACCAACATACTGAAATTATGTGTTGATGTCATTCTACAGAAGTGAGCAAAATTGAAATCATACTTACATGACATTTTTCCAACCTTCCAGAACATTCTTTAAACTTTGTGACATGTATTATTCTCAGTATAATTCATAGTAGGTAGAGTCACAACCAAGCAAGGGTGTAGGAGCAGGGTGGGACAAGGTGTACATGCCCCCCCCCCAATATTAGAAGCAGATAATTTGGTCCGCCAAATAATAAGAACATTCAGCAAAAAATATGGGTCCACACCGCAAAATCATTAATTCTGGTATCTTACTATGAGGTCCTGTTTATTCATATTATTCCTAGACTGCATCAACTGTCTTCTTGTTACACCCACTGGAATAGGTTTCCATGACAATATGTTTTTACACTAAACTGTGTTCTTTAATGTATTTGTATGTGGCTGTCATTTTCAAACTTGCACCAGCACAAAACAAATAAAACAAATTATACCAAGATGAACTGTAGACACTTCAAGCTAAGGAAAACCAATGTAACATGTCGTAACTGATGTGAGTGGGGAAAGTTTTCCCTAAAGCTTTGCAGTGAAATCTAAAGGCTAGGGAGTGAACTGCATTAAGGTTTCATTCCAAAAAGTGTTTGCTACATAATGTATTGCTTTAAACCGTAGTTCTATGTTATGGACCTGGTCATAAGTAGCCCATTAAATATAGAAGAGTTTACATTTGGGACATCCCAAGTGGGAGGATGTCCAAGATAATGATGAAGTGTCTGACATCTAAAAGGCATGCAGTAAATTACCCTGCACTTTCACATTACAACAATTGTTATCACAGAATGGGGCGAACAGAGAGCACTTAAGATTTGAAAAATGGAAAAGAATAACATCCGTTCTTGGATGAAGAAATAGGTGACAAAAGATTTCGACCACAGCTACGAGTCAAACCACAGGATATTTGTGCCATGTAGCAGATGTTTTCTTTTTAAAAAGCCTACAGACACCAAACAACTGCCTTTATTTTATAATTATTCTGAAGTGGAGGTAAAGTGTTTCACTTAGGTTTGGATGGTCCTCTTTAAATGGGAGTTGGATAGGACTGTAGATAAGTGCTCTTTTGAATAAACATTGACATGAAATTACGTGTGGAATTATCATGTAGAACAGCAGTATGCTTTTATCTGTTTCCCCTCAGATGTTAATTAAACACTGGTCTCCCAGAAAGGTCTGTGATTAATGAGTACATTCCCATCTTAGACACATGCTTACCATTTTCAAGTGTTGACAACCACAAAAACTTTACATTTCTTTATTTATAATTGGACAAAGCATTATCATGCTCTATGAAATACCTGTTGTGAAGGTTTTGAGGACTAATTCTATGTGAGTATCTTATAAAACAGTTTTAAGCAGTTCAGAATGTTATAACTAAGGTTGCTGAATGTAAGGCCTAAGAATGAGTCAGCACTTTTCTTCTGCAGAATGAAAGGCAAGGCCATTGTTGTGCTCATGACTACAGTGAGCAGGTAGCTTACAGACAGTAGATAGCTCTTTTATCTACTATATGTTAGACTGTGGTATTACCCCATATAGCAGGACAGGGTAACATAATGTGCAAGGAAAATACTAGAAGTTGACCGAATGTTTGAAGGAACCTGCTGACACCAAGTGACTCAGCGTCATGGGTCTAATAAGAGCAGTAGATGCTAGAAGAGTCTTCTGTAAGTAACTCAAAGGTGCTAGATCTATGTTGTGATGCAAGGCTATAAATACCAACTGATGTCATTGATCGGGGCATTGGCTATACGATCTGTTACCTTCCTGTGGTGATCCCTGTCCCGGCGTTATTAAACTGAAAACAACCAACTGCTACCTGACTCAAAGACTATTATTTTAATAAAGAACTTTTCCTGCAATTTAACCATCTTCTACAATTTGGCAACCACAAAGTGACAAAGGTAATATTCAAAATCACTGTTTTATTGTAAAAAGAAATGTAATCTAATATGTTACTTGGTATGTATTGTAATTTACCAACTAAGGAAATTATTTGAGTAATGAGAAATTGAAAAATAATAGCAGGTTTAGGTAACCTGTCATGTATAAAAATGTTAAGCATTTTGACCATTATTATTGGCTACCATTGTTCAGCCCCACAAGTATGACTGCCCAGGTGCACAGGACGATTCCGTTTTCACTGAATGCTTTGTAAACATTATGTAAACCATATATAGTACAAAGACATGTCAGATGCCATGGCCAAAACCATAAACAAAACAACAACTTATGAAGATTGTGTGGTATAATGGGCAAAGTAGCTGCTTCACCAGACAATTAGATCAATGTGGGCAGGGTTCATACCTGGTCTTGGCATATTCATATTGGTAAAGCGCTGCCTGCGGTAGGGGAGAAGACAACTGCAAGTAGCGAACCTTCCCATGTCACTTTCCATTGACTCATTGTGTGCAGATCGGTGCCTGTGCGTTAAGTCGTGGTAGTAATACTTTTGTGTATGTCATGACAAGGTTTCAGTTTTGAACATGCAGTGTGATAAGAAATGGACGGCTTGGCGTCACTTAGATGAAGAAAGCATCCTGACGAGAAATGCTGAGCAGTTACCGACAAGGCAGGGTCAAGGGGAATTAGATTTGACTAAGGAGAGCAAAATAGGAAGAAAAAAAACAAGAAACAAAATTAAAGTTTTTCTTTTGGAAAAAGGACATTGGTTCCTTATAATACAGATTGCGATACTTGCAGGATATACACCAAATCACTGTGGTGGCACAGCTCTATTTATTTTTGCTGTAGAGTTTAATACGTTTTCCATGGCATTATGCAAAGACCTTAATTTTACAAGGTAAATCAACTAAGAACAAATTCATATTTACAATAAAGGCTGAAGGCAAAATATCACCTGTAGGGAATGAGTAAAATGACTAAATAAATATATAAATACAATAACACATAGGCATAAGGAAATGTTATTGTACATTGCCAAAAAAGAGATATTACAACAAATACAGTAGGATATGTTTGCAAAAGGTAAATAATATACTGTACATTATTTATGTATATTATTTATGTATATGTATAATGTACTGTACTGTGTAGCCAATGTCACACAAATTATTTTATTCAAACTTGGTCTTGTCATTGTTAACATACTGTAGGCATACCATAGAAAATACATTTTCCTTTAAAAGTAATATTATACTAACATCTCTTCAGTTACCATATAAATCAATTATAATAGTAATAATAAAGGCTAATCAATTATAAAAAATCTGGCAAAAACATAAAAGCCTAGGGTGCTGCAATAGGAATAATTAAGATTATTTTGTTTGGACCCCACAAGGATAGGAGAATGATGTCTGTGTATTGAGGTGATTCCTGCTTACTTGCAGATAGACAGACAGGCAGGTGGGAGAGCTAGAGAATGACAGATATGCCTTGTTAAGAGGTTTTGCTGCAGCAACTTTTATAAGGTAACATGGGAGGACGACAGGAAAACCAACTGCTTATCCTTCAATGAAACAATCCTGCAGGTTGAGCAATGCAAACATAGCAACGCCTTTCGGCTCCATGATCAAAAGAATTCCCTACATTTCGACAGCGCAAAAGCCTTTGCTTTTAGAACATTTAAAATGTCATAGCTAAAAATGTAAGTGTCCCCTCCCCTGACTTCTTGAGCTGACAGTGCTTCACTTCAAAGAGCAGAAATTGCAGAGTATGGCAAAGGATGGGGCTGAAAAAACCTGCATAAACACCAAAATATAACCGGTGCCAGTCTGCCAACCAGAGTGCCAAAACCATGTCACTCAATGTCATACCAATGACAGCAATGCAGATAAATGCCAAAAACATCTGGAACCAGGCTAGCAAAATGTTTTATGTTTTCATGAAATTAAAACAAAATACAGTAACTGAATTTGAATTCAAAATAGTAATTTGTTGTTCATTTAAATTTTTGGGCTTAATAAAGATTAAATAAAAATACATCTGACAGTGTTTATCACATTAAGAATACATGTGTCCATGTCTTTTATTGAATAATGTCCATGTGTTTTACTGAATTGAAAACACTACTTGATGTTGTTGTGACATGGTGATTCCAATTTATTTTCAAATTATTTTCACCTATTAAGTACATGCAGACTTTACCTGAAAAAGAGAGCATTCCAAATTTAATTGGGTCTGCTGATTGAGCTGGCATTATTCAAATCAATCCACTAGCATTCATCCAGACACTACAGACATTACAAACACAAAACACAGTGACAGAGCAAATTCCCACCATCACAGTTGTAGAATTATTAGATACAGGCTAAATTGCCCTGGTATCACAGTGGGGAAATCATTGCCTATTGGCATGTGTTCAAAATGGCACCATATTCCCTATTGAGCAAGACAAAGTAGTGAACTACATGGGGAATATGGGACCATTTGGGACTCGATTAGGTCTGTGCCTGTGACTGATAGGATCTCGCCCTTACTCTGTGACAGATGAAACAAAAACATTGCTAGCTAGAACTCTATATGCTGGCCTAACAGCAAACAATAGGCCAGTGTAATTGAAAGCTGTTGCTGCTCTATTGTGGGGAAATGAAAGGAGAGAGAAAACCTGGACTTTTCTGCAGATAAGTCAATCTGCAGATGGACAATGCATTGACAACCTGGTGACACACTGCATGTTCCGGTGCCTTCTTGGGGACAGAGTATATGGCAAACACCACCTGGACCTGCCACTGCAGTTAGGGCTCTGGTAATATTGTTGCTTCACATTAATCCCCAGTCCACACACTGGCTGCCTACACTATCTAACGGACATCAAACTAAGTGCACTTTGTAGGGATTAAGATGAAATTCAGAACGTATGTAGTGTAAATGTCTCTTTCTAGTTCAGCCGTGATAAACTGAGACCACCAAGCAAAGAAACTGGTCGACTGCTGCTAAGCAAATGAGAATTTCAATATCAGCCAGCCAGAGTATCAACATCTATTTTAATATTTACTTGGAGACTTGCACCATGGGGTGAGTCCTTTAAAGATGCAATATGCCCTCGAGTGAAATATCAATATTAGACTTACAAAGCATGGTGTATAAGTTTTAGCATTTTATTAGGATCCCATTAGCTTCTGCCAAAAGCAGCAACTTGTATTTCTCCTGGGTTCTACACAGAACATCAACCATAAAATCATAAAGAACATTACTAGACATGCACAGTGCCAAAGACAGAACTACAGGTAGGCTATGGACATTCAAAAACAATATTGCAATCCCAATGTTCTGAGACAATAGCTTAATTCAAGCAAGTCTTGAGACCTTGACAAACAGAAGAGATATCATCATAAATAACCTAAATAGACAGGAATAATACAAACAAACAACATATACCCACGGCCACTTCATTAGGTACACTTGTTCAACAGCTCGCAAATTAAAATATGTAATCAGCCAATCACGTGACACCATGTCAATGCATTTAGGCATGTAGACATGGTCAAGATGATCTGCTGAAGTTCAAACCAAGCAACAGAATGTAGAAGTGACTTTGAACATGGTGCCAGATGGGCTGGTTTGAGTTTTACAGAAAGTGCTGGCCTGGTGGGATTATCCCAAGCAACCATTTCTCGGGTGTACAGAAATAGATCATAAAAAGAGAAAACTTTCAGTGAGCAGCAGAGAAATGCCTTGATGGCAGAGGTCAGAGGAGAATGGCCAGACTGGTTCAAGCTGATAAAAAGGCAACAGTACCTCACACAAACACTTACAATCAAGGTATGCAGAAAAGCATATCTGAATGCCCAACACAACGAACATTGAAGCAGATGGGCTACAGCAGCAGAAGACCACACCAGGTACCACTCCTGTCAGCTAAGAATAGGAAACAAATGAGGCTACAAATATGCATGGGCTCACCAAGATTGGGCAGTAGAAGATTGCAAAAATGTTGCCTGGTCTGATGAGTCTCGATTTCTGCTGCGACATTCAGATGGCACGGTCATCTTGAAAGCATGGATCTCTTCTGCCTTGTATCAACGGTTCAGGCTGGTGGTTGTGGTATAATGGTCTGGGGGATATTTCCTTGGCACACTTTGGGCCTCTTAGAACCAATTGAGCATTGTTTAAATTCCACAGCCTACCTGTATTGTTGCTGACCATGTTCATCCCTTTATGACCACAGTGTACCCATCTTCTAATGGCTACTTCCAGCAGGATAACGTGCCATGTCACAAAGCTCACATCATCTCAAACTAGTTTCTTGAACAAGTTCACTGTTCTCAAATGGCTTCCACAGTCACCAGACCTCAATCCAATCAAGCACCATTGGGATGTGTCTGAACAGGAGATTTGCATCCTGAATATGCTGTAGACAAATCTGCAGTAACTGCGGATTGCAATAATGTCAATATGGACCAAAATCTCTGAGGAATGTTTCCGGCACCTATTCACTCTATGCCATGAATAATTAGGGCAGGTCTGAAGGCAAAAGCGGTCCAACTCGGTGCTGGCGTGGTTTGAAATTAGGTGGGTACGGCACCCTCATAAGTCATTAGAGACACTTTATAATTTACAACAGTAATAATATATTTCCTCCCACGATGCACCGATCAGGGCAGCCAATCAGAGTGATGTCCTATCCAGGGTCACAGATTGTTGTCCTGCTGCTCGTGCACACGCGAAGCTGAACGCGGTAAACCAAAACCCCACACAGACAGTTATGAAATTGTGAATGAAAATTCTGTAAGTGCTTTGATTATGTTGATATATACATAATTGCTTATAGTAAAATATTAGGATATCCTACCTCAAAAGTTGCATTAACTAGGCTAACTTCGTAATGATTAGAAGAGTATGTTTGTCAACGTATCTTGCTAGCTTTCTGGGTATTGGAGCCAAATGAGCTGCCTGTTAACAGCCGACCTAGCAGCTACAGTAGAAGAGTTAGTCAAAGCTTTAATAACCTACTTGCCCAGTCAGTGATGACAATATAACCAGGACTTCAAGTCTGTGAGTTGACTAAAGTTAATTTGATTTGAGCATAAATGAATGCGTGCATGAGAGCTTTGTAAGCTAGCTAGCAAGCTTATATGACTTTTCTGAATTTAGATTTGTGCATCATGGAGAGAATAAGAGGAAAAGAAGAGAAGAAAGGTTATAAAGGCTAGCTGACAATACTGGACCATGAAAAATGGCCAGAGACCAGAATCCCGCCACCATTATTAGGGGTTTCCTAAAAATTATGCCTACAGCATGTATTGTAGCAACGTAGTCTTTAGAATTGTTTATAATTACATTTTAGAGGAACCCCCAATAGTCCAAAGTCATTTCAAACCATGAGTACTAGCAAGGTGTACCTAACGAAGTGGCCAGTGAGTGTATATTTAACACCAAATTTGCTTTATTGTTGAAATTCTATTACCAGGCACTGAAAATGTGACAACATTATTCTATAAATTATCACAGTTCATTCCCTATATACTGTGTCCCTGGGTCTTCAATTGAAAGTCACTACTTTGCCTACCTTTACAGTAATCTAAATACATGTGATTAACAGGAGTCTCGTATTGACTACAGCATGTTATTGACTGAATGGCTGAACAGTTGCACTATACAGTTGATGAGAAAGGTGCCAACATATGCAGCAGATTTACATGAAGTCTCTGACTCTCTGTCTGTCTATTTCCCATAGAATATTAACCAGTCTGTTATATATATTTGATTTTTATCAGTCTATTTGCTGTATATAAACTGTATACTCAATATTGCTAATTGAATGAGAAACATATTCAGTTTATCTTTTTAACCATCAGTTTGGAACTGGATGAAGAGACATTTCATTCAAAAAGCACTAGAGAAACATTAAAACCCATCTAGCAATGGTCTGTACTGGCTTCGATGGTTCGTAACAATTAGGATTAACATACATGAAACATTTTGCAAAAAGGAGATTTTAAAAGTTAAGCTAATGTATTGTACTTTCTGAAATTCATATAATATTCAATAATTAACTTATTATATCCATTATTTGATTAGAGTGTGGTCAGGTTTTGGGCAATCCAAACACACCCGTATATACTGTACCACGGTTTTACTAGAATGCACTCAATGTTATATGTCAGTTTAACATGCTACACAGTTTATGATTCAGATTCCGGATGCAGAAGAGTCATACTGAGTGTTCAGTAATACCTAATGTAGGCACTAACCAAGTAAATGGATATGTTGTTTGAAGGAGATCTGTCCAAATCAGATGCTGCTTATTGACATACATATTCAACTTTATGTCAATACTATGAATTAAAATTGACAAATTATTCACAATGAATTAGTTCAACAAAATGAGTTAGCAGCAAAGCAGAATGCTTTCTATGTACTGTATATAAATAATTGATCTAAATATTTTTAAAGTCATAGCTTGCTAAATTGATTTGGAATGACCATGATAGAATACATTACGTCATACTAGACCCCTCCCACTCACACAAACACACACACACACACACGTTGATGCCTCTCCATATCCCTTAAATAACACAATGTATCAACGTACTGTGGAGCGCCCCAGTCCATACAGGAACAGGACCATTAGAAGACAGAGAGACGTGGGGAAAAGGGTGCAGTCTACTGTAAATGGACGGACAGGATGCAAATGAGAGACAGAGTGTGTGGTGACAGAGTCAACACCAGAATGGTTAGGATGCTGTAATTACTGGTCTGTCAGGCTGCAATATCTGGCTTTTGTTTACCAGTCAGGGCTCAGCATTACCAGCAGACAGCAGTACCTGATACTGACTAGGGCAGAAGGACGGTACACTGGCCCCACCACAGCAGCGCAGTATTGTTCCTAATAAGACACACTCACTCCACACCCTATATCCCTCTCCATCATCTCTTACTGCTCTCCGACTCTCTCTTTCTTTCTGACTCTCTCTCACGCTACCTCACTCAGACAGCGAGTCTGCTCTCAAATACAACATTTGATTCTGCAACCACATAGAACATTCAATGCAGTTTTAATGCAGTAGTGAAATCCACATGTACATCAATGTACTTGTTACATGCATTTGTAGAGTTGCCTGGCTACCCAAAGTACAAGCTCCAACCAAATACTAAACCGCCATGTTAGTTTCTGCTCCAAAAGCAGGATCTGATTAAAAACAAAATTGTTTTCTGACCACCTCATTAGTCCTGGAAATTGATGGATTCCATCAGATTTTCTCCCAGAAAGGGATGGAGTCAGGGTAATTAGGCAAAGCATTCTTTTTCAAATTTCAAATTGTATTTTGAAACTCTGCATGGTTAGAGAAGATGCAATCATAGGAGGCTTGTGTTACAGTATTTCATTTAATTGTCTTCTAAATAACTGCAACAAAGTTTCTGACTGAAATACAGTAGATAGAAACTATGGTACCAAGGAATAATACCCAAATGCCAAAATAACCAAAACAGTTTAGGGCAGTCAATTTGTACAGAAAAACAAAGATAGTGAAAGATAGATCATAACACAAATGAACTACTTGAAATCATAAAAGCGTAATTACGTATTGAAATGCAAAGCAGCAAGCACAACTGATATTGTTTAAAAAAATTGGTTGACTGTGGTTGACCTAACAAAACAGCATGCATAGAATCTGACACGTAGAACACTGCTCACTCCTAACAGTGGTTAGTCTTGGTGTGTACTGGAATTAAATATCAGAACATGTAAATCCTGCAGTTAACTGTAAATATAGCTTTTTTCATATAACTTTTGAGTTATAATCTTGCAAAATGTTACATGAAAGCAAATTTAAGGTCACATTCAGAGGGAATTAGTCCATAGCAAATGTTCAGGGCACCCCATCTCCATCTGTTCTCCTAAACGTAGTGTAGAACCAGGTCATGCCAATTATTACAGAACAAGGAATCTAGTGCACATTTGAACCTGTAAAGTCTACACCTTTGAGAAATCACTTGAGAGATTAGCTAACTTTAAGCAAGCCTTCTGCTACTTGGGGAAAAATACGGTAGCTAATCATTTATAATAAAATTGCACTGACCCAAAAAGCTAAGTTTGTTCAAAATATGGTGTTTGAATGATGGATAAAGTTTTTTAAATAACTAGATATTTTATCTAATTAGGTCATATTTATCTTGTATAAAATGTATTGCTACTATCTTTTTAGCAAACAACTCATGGATCTATATTTTTATTACTTATTTAGGCAAAAAAAGTTACATACACACAAATTTGTATTTAAATGTACAGGAGCTCATTCTATGAGGCATTACGTTCCAGTGGAACAACAGTACCCATTCATCTACAAACCAATTATTTATTCACTGTACAGTCAGTTTCCTGAATATTTGGACATTGACTAATATATAAATCTTTCCGTTGTCTTTTTATTTTGTATTTTCCAAATTTTCTACACTCCCAATTGTTTTTCTCCACATTTTCACCACTAACCCTGCTACGTCGGCAGCTCCGCAACCCCCGTCAACAGATGCAGGATGGTGAAGGGCGCTCACATAGTTCATCACCACATGTCGCCAAGCCAGACAATTCTTTTCGCACTGCTCATCCAACATGAAGCCTTAATTCAGTTCATGTACGGGATGATTACACTCACCAACGTTACCTCTGTGATTGAATTTACAGGTACCTTATCTGCAGACAGAAGGTCAATGGAGAGCAATGTGGCAAAGTAGATATACAAACTTATATATATCACAAATACTGTTTTTTATAGTTTTCTATCACAGCATAATGGAATTTCTTTTAAATAAGGAATATTACCTCAAATTGAAGGCATTCGGCTTTAATTTTAGATTATTTGCATCCAAATATGTTGAAGAGTGTAGGAAATACCCTTACACTTAAAGAGGCAAAAGTAATTAGACAGTTGGCTGCTCAGGTTTTCCATTGCTAGTTATGTGTCATTCCATCATTTGTTCATTTACAAGTAAGCATTTAGAAGTGATTTCAAGTGTGGCATTTGCATTACGAATCTGTTGCTGTTAAGAATTTATATCAAGTCCAAAGAGCTGTCATTGCCAGTGAAGCAGGCCATCATTAGGATGAAAAATCTAAATGAACCCATTATAGAAATAGAAAAACATTAGATGTGGCCAAATCAATGATTTGGTAAATTCAATAAAAATAATAATACTACAGGTGAGCTTAGGAACACCAAAAGGCCTCCAAACCATGGAAAACAACTATGGTGGATGACAGAAGAACTATAACTCTGGTGAAAAAAAAACCCTTTTACAGCAGATGGTCAGACAAAGACAACCCTCCAGGAGGTAGGAGTATTTGTGTCAAAGTCAACAATCAAGAGAAGACTTCACCAGAGTAACAAGATATAAACCATAGTTAAGCCGCAAAAGCAGAAAGACAAGATTAGAGTTTCCCAAAATACATCTAAAAAACTAAAAAAGATGTGTAATATATGCTTGTTTCCATTCAAATCCATTGTTGTGGTGGTAGCGACCAAACTATGACAATTGTTACACAATCCACATATTTTCAGACCTGACTGCAACTCACATATGCATACACAGACAAACGAACATTGCTAAGACTGATGCATGTACGTAGCTATTTAGTTGTAATATTATTTTTATATTTTATTGTTCGTATTGTTCGTAAATACGCTGGTGTAAGGTAGCATATACACAGTAGGACTAAATTTCTTGATCAAAGCAGTTCTATAACCAAATGTAACTGCATTTTTACAATGTTGACATTAATATCGGTATGAGGTGAAAATAATGCACAATAATTGATTCTCGCTATTGCACGTGGAACCGCCAGATGAGCAAAATCAGCAAGGTACAACACAACAATGAGCCGGAGTCAATAGGTGGCGAATGTACTTTATATGCGTCAATCTCAATAGTCAAACCCTCCTCAAACCTACTATACTTCTTCCCAAGATGCATAAACACTTTCTATGTGTAGGCTACGTTTTACTGTTTTGATAACTGGTTGTTTTTCAAGTGACAAAAATATGTGGAAAATGTTCAAGGCATTATTCAAGGCTTCAATCGATATAAGCAACTCTGAAAAGTGGATCTGATTCTACGCAAATGACAAAGGGAAATAAATGCTTATGCCGGGCTATGGATTCACCTTCATGACATAACCTTGGAGCTCTGAAAATAAAGCACAGGCCATTATGGATTGATGAAGAAAACTAGAAAAAATGAGTAGGCTATATTGATCCCAATAGACTTATGGTTGATCGTCATATTCGCTCCAGATGATGGTGTAGTTTATTATCACAATTAACAAGTAAGTATAGGCTACAGAGATACATAGTTTCTACCTTTTTTTACAATTTACAAACTATCAGAAAATAGATATAACCATTACGTCCATCATCAACAACAGTTGCCGCAGACCCGAATAGAGTGTTCTAAAATAATTATCTTAAATAGGTCTATGCATCACATCTTAGCAAATCGTCAAAAATGTATTTAATTAATATCTTAATTTTAGCCCATCGAACAGCTAAATAGCTACAGCCAAATATGCATATTCCGCAAAATAAACCAATAAAAAGCTGTCTTCTCGCACAGCGTTTTCAGTGCCCGTGGTTAATTGACCCTTCCTCTCTCCGTCATGTAATTCACCAAACCTGTTTGTCTATGTAACAGGTACCACGGGTGAGCGCGTCTGTACAGGTGCTCCTGCCTGCATTGCCCGTGAGGCGTGTACACAGCAGTATTGATCTCGAACAAGCTCTAAATCGATGGACATTTGAGAGCATTCTGTCATGAAAAAAAAACTGGAACAATATTCCTCTTATACCCAATCAGCATACAACTTTTCAACATGATGAGATGATGCTTTATCAATAGTCAGCTAATATCCTAAAGCAGTAGACATCATTATGGAGTTACTAACCCCTCCATACTAGGCTGAACGATATATACACGTCATTCAAACAACCTCCACAATCATAAATTGTTTTAAATGCGAGAACTCACTCTCTAGGTCCCCTGGTCTTTGGCATTTCTGTCTTGGCAAATAGGAACAACTTGATTCTCCCGATCCAATTCCTTTCCTTCAGTCCCGCCGTCCACCTCTTGCTTACTCCGGGCGTGCGCCCTCTGTTAGGCTACACGGGTATGATTTGTATAATCCTTCAGATGTACAGTTTAATATCTGGATGAACAGTTCTGCTAAATTAGACCATATTATCCAAATAGTCTAGCAGCAATTGTCCAAGAGTCCTCTCCTGTCGGTAGTTCACCCGCTGCTCATCGCGCAGTGACAGGCTCTCTCCTCCGTAGCGCAGCATCAGCATGAACGCACAAGAATCCCCCTCTCTCTCTTGCTCGCGCGCTGCACTCTGCACACAGGTTGTTCGCCGGCATTCTCGAGCATTGTCGGATGTGGTCGGTCATTTACGGGATAGTGTTAATGTAAAATTGTCGCTACTTTCATGTGCTAGACAAAACTACAAAACTAGGACATTGCGACTTGATTGATTGTACGCCGCATGCCATGAATAAAAACATTTCAAAGTCATATCCTAGATACTTATGTGTTTAAAAAACGCACAAGTAGGCCCACAAATAGACTCTATAGTGAGAAGGAGAGCAATAATTAATCTACAAGACTTCAAGGACTACATTCTACAGTCATTAATAGCCTATTAAGTTTGGACACTAGCATACATATTGCAGATCCAACCAGCATGTGTATGTAATATTTCCTTCCATGAATTAAGATGTTATAGTATTTCATTTTTAACCACTTTCACAATTTTGTGATTATGGCGGTATCTCATCACAAGAAGTCCCAATGGATATTGGAGTTTAAGATCAATGCAAGCCTTTTCAGTATGTTAGCTCCAAGCCATTCTGCATTTTTCCATACCTGCTCATCAAAACAAGTAACGTTAGTCAACTACATGTAGGGGAACGCTAAATCACTTAAGTTTTTAGTTAGCTTTGCGGACACCCATCTGCCTGAATGTGTAGCTAGAGTGCCATATGAACAAATGTAATGTCTGATACCTGACCATTTTGATGGTACAGGTTTATGCAAAAATTTGAGCACCCCTAAAAAAAATCATGTTACAAGGAATCTTTCTCTGAACAGAAGTTGACCTGGGCCCGGTTCCCCAAAACGTTCTTATCGCTAAGTAGTTCTTAACCTATAGGTTAAGGAATAGGTTAAGAACTACTTAGCAATAAGAACGTTTTGGGGAACCAGGCCCTGACCTTTTAATGTTACAAACTGAAAAATGTCACCTTTCTGCAACATTTTATACAGGGTTAAAATGTATTTGCATTCATTATACATTCAAAATATTTACAAAATATTTAATTTTGAAATGTGCCAAATGTAGGCACGCTTTTGATTTATTCTTAAAAAGACAACTACGAAGGCCCAGAAAGTTTGATTGATTTCTAAAGGATTAAATTAGTCAGGTGAAGTGAAATCCAGTGTTTCACTATTACTCTGAAGTAACTCCACCCATACAGTACCTTTTAATCTGTCAGACTTATCTGTCAGGAACATTGACAAGAAATTGAATTTAAATTAACAGTTCAAAACAAAGCAAGATCAGGAAGACCAACAGAAATATCACACATACTTGGGCAATCTGGCCGACAGAACACACTGAATGGGACATTTAGAACAATTGAGCTGACAGTTGAGTAGTTGTTCAAATGTTCACAGTGGAACATAACTTACACCAGTGGTTTAAAAAAAATGTTTAATGATGTAATTAATTAATTGAGAAGTGTCTGATTTTCTAGACTTGTAAAGAAACCAACCTCTTTTGCAACAACACTTGTCGCACCCAGCTGGAATTCAGACATTCAGATTCAGAATTCTTCTTCTTCTTCAGATAGAATGCAGGTTTAAGGCACGTCTGCATTTGCTTCACTTTGCCAAACCGGATGCTACCACTGTGGTAGGGCCCTTTGATTTCCGCGTTGCTGAAAGAATCGCGGAATCCATATATTAATGCAGAATTCAACCAAAAAAAATCATAAATCTAAAATTTCTATATATTCACGTAAAGTAGCCATTACCACTGCATATCGCCTACTATGAAAGTGCTGTGAATCTGTAAGTGCAGTGCCCTCTGTATGCAGTGTGTGTGTGCATATGTGTGTCTCCCAGCACGCTTGTCTGTAGTGGGAATTGCATGAAACAACCCGACTACTGTCCTTCTAAGTTCCCTAAACAGACAACACTGTCTCTTGGTAGTTCGTGCGTAACATTACGTCAGTGAAAAATGTAAAAACGAACTTCCATGTATAGAGGGAAAAGTGTAAAAAAATATTCAATTGTATATGCAGTGGGTTTCTCTACTGATTTGGCCAGCATGCACCTCTATCATATCGTTCTAATCTAAAGCACTTGATAGCTACAACGGTATCTAAATTTCCCAAAAAGACAGCATTTGTTTTTCTCTGTTCACTCTTTCAAAATCACTGTTCTAGATACACTGTTAGACTTTGCTGTAATTTCTACAGTTACTTACCACAAAATGCCCAGTAAAATACCATCATTTAGTGCTACTGTAGTTGAATAAGCCATACTTAAATAAAATTGTTAATTAATGTTATAGAAGCATAGAAATAAAAAGGAAAATCTCTCTATAAAATGAAGAAGGCCTACTTTTGATTTGTTATGCTTTTAGCAGTGAATGTAATTAAAAAAGGTGACATGTTTTTCAGCAGTGTAAATAATTTATTGAGAACTGTAGAGAAAAACAAGAAAAGGATTACGGAAAAATGCTTGACCTCCAGATTTGAACTCTAACCTCATGACTTCAAAAGAAAGGGAGATACTGGATACTTCAAAGGCGTTGAAAGGTGGGAAAAGTCTTCACAAGTGTTGAGTCGTTGTTGCCCATAACACGCTAGCATTCTGCTAATGAATGATGAATATATGACGTTGTTGACATTATAAAAGACTTTTAAGAACTCAGAAGCGACTTAAAAAAGTCTAACACATAGCAGTGTGTATTTTTTTGGCCTCCCCTTTCAAATGCAACATTAAAATTACTAGACAAAAAATTATATACTAAGAAAAGCGGATTTTGACGGATATAGTTCCATAGACCTCCATTCATTCTTCACTCGCCCGTGACCGCCCTCATAGGAAACCAGAGTGGAACTGCAACCAGTTCAGAAGCCGGACGTTTTCCGAGAGTGGGAGTTCTCTCAGTCAATTATTTTGAAATTGTTAAATGTAATAGCATTTATGTAAAACAATCAAAATAGGTTGTACTGCCATGCCAAATAGTGTTATATACTGTGAACCACAATTACAGTAAAACAAATACAGCAAGACAAATACAGTATCATTTAGCAAATTGTAATTACAGTACAATTACTGTAAGGTTATTATACTGTAAAACTAATTTACAGTAAGAGTATCATACAGTAAAACTAAATTACAGTAAGGGTATTATACTGTAAAATGGAACTGCAGTAAGGGCATCATACTGTAAAAAAAAAAAGTACAGTTATGGTACTGTAATGGGGTAGTTATAGTAACTTACTGGCAACACGTTGCCAGTAAGTTACCGCATAAATACAATAAAAAGTCTAACAGTGTAAGTAATGTGGCCAAAGTTTTCTAAATTCAATACCTATTTCAAATAAGATAGTAACTGACAGAATAACATGAATTGCTGCTTACAGTCAAAAAATGACTGAATTTATCAACTTAACTCATTTCAGGGTGACTGAAGCACTTTCCATTATTATATTTTTCACTGAAACTAAGACAATCACCCCTAGTAAAACAGTCCTTCATAATTTTCTATCATAATAGGATCCTATAGACTCATGACATTAAAATGGTTTTAAGAAGCTATCTTATAGGAATTTTGTTTGGTCTTATTTTATAGGATTTACATAGGAACCAATCCAGTAAGACTTTCTGCTTCAATTCTCTAAACAAGATTTTTATAAGTTTGATATGTTTCTAAATGATGATTAGAAAATCCACTTTGAAATGTATGTACCACAATTACCACCACAGCAACAAAAAAATTCCAGAGGGCAAAGTCTATCTTATATTGTAATTATTTTACTTGAAGCTCTAGCACAACATAATTTCACTGTCTCTTTCTTTGCCTAGATGATTCCAATATTAACTCAGTTTTCAACATAGCACGGCTATTTGACTGAACACTGCATACAAGAAGGCTGTCCTGACATCTGACCATTACAGACAGATACGCTAGCATCATCTATGAATGGGCCTACAGTCGTCGTCAAGCAAATTCAACAACGTGCATACGTAGGCTAACTGCATTTACATGTAACTGTATTTATCCTATATAAGAAATAAAATTGCCAGATGCATTTTACCAACACAGGGCCCCACAGTGTTTTTGTTAATTGATGGTTATGCTTGTTGAGTATCTAAGCAGCCAAGGGCTTCTGGCACTTTGCAACACTTTTTATGCTTTAGGGCTTTTGATAAAACCTCTGTGATACCACTGTAATATCATCTGCAGTACCCTGTAAATATATATATATATATATATATATATATTTATTTATTTATACCTGTGCCAATTTGGTAGTACCTCTTTAGTAAACACGTATATGTTAAGTGTTTGTAATTTACAGCAAATTAAAAACTAATGTAAAAAAGTAAATCAAATGCTGTGGATTCTAACAAAATGAGAGGTTTACGTCAGATGTAGTTTTTAATTGCATTATAATAGCATTATAATACACTGCTCAAAACATTTAAGGGAACATGTATAACATCAAGTCAGTTAAACTTCGGGGATATCAATCAGTCCAGTTACGAAGCATAAGGGATTGTGAATCAATGTCACCTGTTTTGGTGCAAATGAAAGTGACTACAGGTGCACTGGAGCAGCAACAGCAGGACAACCCCCAAAAAGGGAATGTAATTGCAGGTGACCACAGACAATTGCTCTCTCTTTATCGTTCCTAACTGACTCTTCTATAGTTTTGCTAGTGACCTTCTTACTACTGGTCCTGTAGCATGCACTGGTACCTGTAGCCCATTCAGGGCCACAGTCCCCTAATGGGACCTGTGCTAACAGCAGGAGCTCACTGATTCTTTGATCCATGTCTGGGAGGAGATCCTCTAGGACACCACCCGCCATCTCAACAGGAGAATGCCCAAATGTTGTCAAGAGTGCATACAGGCACAAGGCGTACAAACCATTAAGTCACATTATGAGTTGCCATGATGAAATCTATGCTAGTTGGAACAGCCTGCGATTTAATGTGTTTTATTAGATGTTCGGTGTGAGTTTAAATCCATCCCTCAATTGGTTGGTGATTTTGGTTTGCATTGATCTGTGTTACATAATTTGGCTCTCAACACATTACACAATGTACAGTAAAGATTTTGATGAAATATATTTTGGTCATCAAGACCCAATGTATGATTTGAATGTTTTTACATTGTAGTTCAACTTAGCCAAAAGTTGTATTAGAATGAGCCTGATCTCACAGAATTCCGTGAAATGAACACAGACCCAAATCCCTGGCAGTTTCTTGGAATGGCAGAAAATTCTGTGAAAATAACATGGACCAAAATCCGTGGCAGTTACATGAAAGCACAGAAAAGTCTGCGATGGGCACACCGAAGTGATGGTGTGTTAATTTCACTAAATTCAGTGAGACCTTGCTGTTAACTTGATCTAAGCCTTACCCAAACCTTTACCCTAACCATAAAGGATTCTGTTTTATCCAACAATAGATTTATAATAGCAACACATGAACACACTACTGATGCATCGAATTAAAACTGATTGTTGTAAATTAGGAGAGCTATTCTTTTGAAGAGGAAAACTGAGAGAGTTGCAAGGCGAACGAGTCTTGCCCATAGCTAGTGCCGGATGAGCTGCAGGAGCGCCGTGCAGCGGCTACGAGAGAGAGCTAGCGGATCTCAATGCCGCAACACAGCCTTGTACTTCGGGAACCTGGTTGTGTACCTGCGGACATTGTGAAGCTATGGACACTGAACAGGAGTGCATGTGTTGTATGAAGTGGGACCTGTTGCATCGCAACACCAGCAAAAGATGCAGTGTTTTGTACAGTCTGAAGATTTCCCCTTTCTGATAACAGCGCTGTACTTGAAACTTTTTTCCATGTTCCAAAAATAAATTGGAAGCGGTGACCCATACCAGAGGAACCAGAACGACTATTATCTACAGAGTAAGTACACAAGACAAGACAAATTGTCAGTAATGTGTTCATACGATATGTTGTGACTGGTAGATGAACCGGGTATCCCTCGCTAATCATTCAACAGACTCAAAGAATCAACAGACTCAAAGAATCAAAGAACAGACTTGAACAACAACTGTAAAATGCTAACAACCAACAAGTGGCTATAGAAAACTGAGGATTTACATACTCTGTTAACTGATGCGAGATCACAACCAGGTGAATCCTCTATAATGACGTGCAGGTGCTCAGGTGCGCGTGATCAGTAACAAGGGGAGTTGGAGGAGTGCCGATTAGCTTGGAGTCTACTGTGACAATTCAGCAAATTAAGGGCATGTTAAGTTGATAGATATAGAATAAATTATACCTAGCTGGTAAATTCATTTTCTCTTTTATAATGTGAAAAACTCCTTGGTACTATGGCATTGTGTTTAGTGTCATTGACGTTTTGTTCTATGATGTTGCACTGTTCAAAGAGAAATTTGCGTGTGCTTTAGGAAACTATGCTTTTTTACACTTAAGAACAGAAGATATGAGCCAGTTCCAGTGGCAGTCATACATATTCTACATACAGTGCCCTCCGCTAATATTGAAACCCCTTCTCAATATGAACAAAAAAAGGACTGTGAAAAAAGGGCTTCGTTGTTTATCCAATTGATCTTCCATTGAAAATATTAACAGAAATAAAATACAGACTGTAAGTAAAACAATTGAATGAAAAAAGTCTAATCATAAAACACATATTTCCCTCAAATAAATGCCTTCCACAATTATTGGCACCCCATTATGTAATCCTTTATTCAACCTCTCTTTGCCAAGATAACTGCTCTTTGTCTTCTATAATGTGCAATAAGGTTGTAGAACACATGGCAAGGGATCTGAGACCATTTCTCTGTATAGAATCTCTCCAGATCCTTCGGATTATGAGGTCCATGCCTGTGCACTTGCCTCTTCAGCTCATCTTACAGGTATTTTATGAGGTTTAGGTTAGGGGACTGGGATGACCATAGCAAAACCTTAATTCCGTTGACATTGAAGTATTTTCATGTTGATTTTGAGCAGGGACGTCACCATACCTGGGCTTTCGGGTCTCTAGCCTGGGGTGTTTCTTTGTCAGCCCCAAGTGTTGTGCAAGCTGACAATCACAGTGACAGAATCAACATTGTCAAGGCGAGCCAACAGTGTTTTGTGAAATTAGACTTCTGCATGCGCTGTTTTATTAGCGCGCAAGCAGGAGAGATCGTCCATATCCATCAATGAATCTTAACAGGCACTGCGTTGTTGAAGTTGAAACTAGTAGGCAGTTTTGAATTTTGTTTCTAAAGTCATAGAACTTTGTTCATTCTTCTAGAGGACAAGCAAGAGAAAAAAGTCAGTCCTGTTTTCCCTAACTCAGTCACACTATAACCCGGTGTATTGGACGAAGTACACAGTTGTCTACTTATGGTTAGGGACCGTCTATCATTGACATGCCTCAATTATTAATTCAATTTTCATCATGTGACTTAGAAACCTCAAAACACTATCAAATTGGTCAGAGAGCATACCCACATGTTGCACATCCTTTGATATTTAGAGAGATTGTTTTCTTTTATAAACATTTGAAACTTGGAAAATTCTATAGCCTTTTTGATTAATCATTTAGAGATCTCATCTTGTAAATAGATCAGAGGACCAGGGCCGTGCAGAGACATTTTTTGGGGCAGGGGCTCAAGTAAAAAAAAGGGCACCCTACACACGCGCATGCACACACATGCATAGACACACACACACACACACACCCTTTCATAGTGTCCGTTATTCCCGTTACCCAATGTTGCCACAACCATTTATAATCACACACTATGTTCTGAAGTTGGGCTTAGTTTAGTCTCCTCTAATACCTTATTCCTTAAAAAAGCACCAAAAGCATTCAGTGGTGAGTTGCATGATAATGTTTGTAGAGTACCATCTGTAACAGGTTTAGAGTACTATTAGTTAGTACTAGAGTACTAACGTATCTCTTTTACACTCACCTCCACATCCACACTACTGTCCCTCACATCCCTCCAACCGTCACCTGTCTGTGGCTCAGACACAATCTGCTGAATTGAAATAGGTAAAATCTAATGTATGTATAACTACCAATAGCAGTTCAGATGTATTCATGCTTGTTGGTCTAATGTAAGAGCACATACAAAGTACACTGATTTGTATTTTGGGAAATTATATAATGAATGGACTGAATGCAAGATATCTAAATGACATAAGAACAACAGATTGTAGCTCAAAATTCTCTAAACAGTTGTCTTAATCTATACTATACGTTTTATCACTCACCTCATGATTTATCCACCGTAACTCACATCCATCTGACACTCCTGATTCTGGCTCAGACACACTCTGCATTAGTCAAATAATTCAGTCAGACACACAGTGGCCATTCATGTAGTGCAGACTATGTACTGATATATCTTAGGCAAAAAAAATGTATATTTCAACCTCTTAATGATTATAACATTAGAGCTAGCCATTGAAAATGGATGACAATTGTGAGAAAGAACAAATTAATATAGCTAAAAAAAATCTAATATTGGACTAGTTACCGCCAGGTTGACTAGTAGAAACCTAAACGGCCCTGCTGGTTGCAGAACACATTAGCTACTGGTTTCATCTGGTCTAAATGAAAGTTCTCCTTACTGGCTAAAGTATAGATAAATAGCTAGCCAGCTGATATTTTCCATCCATATAAAGCATCATCTTTCGCGCTGAAGTCAAATCGAGGCTACTAGTGTATAAGGTAAAGCATGAAATTTTTTTCTGAAAAGATTGGCTCTTTCTAAAGAATGCAAGTGGAATGTATTTACAGCGCAGGCACGGGCAGCTAGCTGGTATAGAAAAGAAACCGAGTGGTAGCCACTTTCACTGGTATATTCAGTTTAAAATTATGCTTGTTGAAAAGCTTTTGGTGGCAAACATGTACTTCAAAATGACACTACAAAACGAGATAAATGTTACAGTATTTTTCAACATCATCTAAATGATTTGGGAAACAATCTCTCTGTAGTGATCTATCTTACCCTGCTTTTCACCGTCTCTTAGTCTTAACACAACAATACGATGCTCGTGCGGGCAGGCAAATGTGACGAAAGTGAAAGGTCACGTTGATAGCCAATTACGTCACCTACCGGCATCAGCGCAGGTAGACGAGGCTACCAACTTTACTCCTATATTATTACTTTTATTTATTTTTTATTCTTGATTAATTGATTTACACGTTAATTTTTAAATGTTCGTGCGTAATTTTACGAAGCATTGATCATTTAAATGGCCACTCAAAAGGGCACTTTGGACGTTCGTAGGCAAAGGGGCAGGTGCTCAGGCACCCATAGCCCCCCCCCGCACGTGCCTGCAGAGGACACCCACAGCCTTTGGACTTATCCAAAAAAGTTTAAGAATTTTCAAAAAGTAATTCAATAAAAAAGCAATTTAATTGTTCTATTTTTATAAAATGTTTATAAAAAATCAGATATTTTTGGTGAAACTGCAAAGGCTGTGCAACACGTGGTGTCCTTTGCGTCTTTGTTTTAAGGTTCAACAAAGTAATTCAACAAAAACACTATTGAATCTTACAATAAACTGCCCTCACCCCAGTGGTGTAACTGACCCTCCTAAGAAAAATCTTCAATTGCCAACACAAAAAAGCGAATTATTTAATTTTTTTTAATGTGGACAATAACCAAGTTTAGTCTAATTAATTATGAAGGGAAATAAATGTCTAGAGTTCACACTTAAATTTCAGAAGTTACTAGATTACAAATACAGTTGCCCTCAGGGCAATCATCCAAAATATTACTCCTTTTATGAAAATGTATCAAATGTTTTATCGCTAGACCAGTGGATAATTTTTCTTAAGGCTTTCCCGATTGTGCATTTAAAAAAAATATATAGGGCCCTATCTTGCACCCGGCGCAACGCAGCGCAAAGTCTGTGTGAAAAAAATGTGAGAAATGTACAAACGCGCCTGGCTGTTAAAGGGAATAAGAGATGAATCTCTGATTGGTTTATTGCATGTTACGCCCAAAACACACCCATGAATTAATGAAGACACTTAGTACAACCCTTTTAGACCATGCGCCCGGCGCATGGACCCTTTTATCCGCTGTCAAACTAGCAAAAGTGGATTTGTACATGCCCAAAGCGCACTTGCGTCATGCGCTTCAGCATTATTGATGGTCCCTAACCATAAGCAGGGTTACGTTGTAGCTAAATCTGTGAAAACAACCCCACAACATGACAGATCCACCACTATCCTTAAAACCGTACCTTTCTGTATGGCTATTTTTAAGTCTAAACCAAGGCTATTCAACTCTGGCCCTCAAAGCAAGTTCCACTCGTTGTTTTAATGCTAATACAGAAAGACTTACAGTATTTAGACCTGGTACACCAGTTGGGGGCAATTAATGATAAGGTAGTGTGAATGAAATGTCTATTTCTATTTTATATTGTTAACCTATGTATTAGTAAGGATATAATTCCTTATAATAAGAAAAAGCATAAAGAAATATTAATGTACTGAGTGACAAGATGAAGAGAATAAATGCATTATTTTGGGTCTGTGTAAACACAAGTTGGGTTCACAAAACCACTAAGCAGAATGCTGAACATAGGTGCTGATTAACGGTTGAAAAGGATCAGTGAGGGAGGGGACAGACAGGTCAGGGGGTGAAACAAAACAGATGGACCTGGGCAGAGTTTAGCAAGTACCCCTCACTGCAGTGTGCAATTTGGGGTGTGCCTCAATGTGGGAGGAGTCAAACGTCTATGCATTGTGCTGTACAAGGGTTCTTGTTTTATGGTTGGGCTCAATGTGGTCGGAGTCAAACGTTTGACTCCTCCCACCATTTCTTTACAACCAGCACATGCGTTGTAATGGTTAAGGTTATGTCATGAACTGTATGGCTGTCTTTGTATCGTGGCAGGATATGTCTTTATTGTTTAATGTGTTTTGTAGTGTATGTGTTTTTGTTAATGCGCCGTCCTCTGGGCGCTGGGGAGCGGTGGGCACTTGGTTACTCATTGCGCATGAATGGTGTTCTAGCCAACTATCCACACCGGTGCGTAATGAGTAATCAAGATGCCTATTTAATCCCAGCGTTCCGGAGGTTTGGCGCGTGTTATTGTGGACTAGTTCCCTGTTTGAGAGAGTGACGGTTTTGGCTATGGGTTAGTGAGAAGTCTGACGGATAATGTAAGTTCATCATTGATTGAGTCTTCACCTCGTTATGTGTCGTACATGATGGA